>JAJTUV010003347.1:0-174304 GCA_021653895.1 Mastomys natalensis | reverse complement strand
CAGAAAGAGGACAGACTGAGCAGGGAGTCCCAGTGGAGGTGAGAACGACTAGAGCTGGGGGCTGAATCCCCATGGGGAGAGTGACAATACCAACCAATCAGAGATCCAAGTCTAAACTCCAGGCTTGGAACATGCATGGAGGGACCCATGGCTCCAGCTGTATATGCAGTGGAGGATGGCCTTGCCAGGCATTGGTGGGAGAGGAGGTCTTGGTCCCGTGCAGGCTGAATGCCCCAGTGTGGGGGAATTCGAGGGCAGGAGGGGTGAGTGGGTAGATGGGTGGGGGCACAGCCTCATAGAAGAAGCAGGAGGGGAATAGGATAGGGATTCCTGGGGGGGGGGATTGGGAAAGGGGACAACATCTGAAATGCAAGTAAGTAGAATTTCCAAAAAAAAATGCATAAGTTGAAAAAAAAAAAAAAGGAACTGTGTCCTCAAGCAAACTTTATGCACACACACAATGGTACATTTTATTCAATTAATGTATAAATAATGGGTTTTATTAGGTCACACACACACACACATATATAGTTGCATTTTTGTCTCTTATTTTCCTTCCCCAGAAATATTAATGTTTAAAAACATATTGCATGGTAAGTTCATATATCTTTCATTGAAATATGAATTTGTTCTTATGCAGCTACCAATATAACTCAATATCTAGAAGGTTGTAAATACAAGTTTGGGGTATGGTATATAAAGCAGAACTTGAATAAATTAAAATAAAGATTATTATAAAAATCTCATTTCTAAATATCTTATGGTATAGTAGATTTTAAGAAATATTACGGCATTTTATTTCCTCTAACCTTTTATTTATTTGTTTTATTCTGGTTTGTTAGGTCTTTATTTATTTTGCCTGCTCATTCTAATGAGAGAGAGAAAGGGGAAGTAAGGGGGATCTAGGAGGAGATGTAGGAGAAGAAACCATAATCAAAATATCTTTTATAAAAGAATAATTTCAAAAGAAAGCATTTCAATTACAAAAAGGCAATGATATTTATGTAATTTACTTATTATATTTTAAAATTGTTAACATTAAGCTGTTTCAGGGGTGAAAAAGAACCTGAATTCCTAGAGCTTGACTTTATGGAGAAGATCTTTGAATCTTCTCATTTTTTTTCCCACTAACTGACTAGGAATTTGAAAAGTCATGAATTAAAGCATAGTTGAAGGAAAATAAACACACAAACAAACCTATACCTAGATAATCCAATTGTCTTGGGGTTACTATTGCTGTAATGAAACACTATGACCAAAAGCAAGTTGGAGAGTGCAGTATTTATTTGGTGGCAAATCCTGAGTCACAATTCACTAAGGGAATCTAAGGTAGGAATTTAAAGGGGCAGGAACCTGGAGACAATAACTGATGCAGAGGCCAAGGAGATATGCTGATTACTGTCTTGCTACTCATGGTACATTCAGCCTGCTTTCTTTCCTTTTCCTAACCCCCCTCTTTACACAGTCCCTTCCCTATCCCCTGTATCCTTCTCCAAGGAAGGCATGAGACCCCTGTTGGTATCCCCCAACCTGGCACATCAAGTGTCTCCAGTGCTAGGTGCATCCTTTCCCAGTGAGAGAGACAGTCAAGGCAGCCCAGGTAGGGGAACTTAATTTACAGAAAGGCAACAGCTATAGGGATAGCCCCTACTCCAATTTTGGAGGAAACCACATGAAGACCAAGCTGCATGTCTTCTACATATGTGCCAGGTTCCTTTGTCCAGCACATGTATGATCTTTGGTTAGTTGCTCACTCACTGAGAGCCCCAATGGGTCTAGGTTAGTTGACTGTTGGTTTTCCTGTGGAGTTGAAGGCCTTCCAGGCCTTCAATTCCTGCCTCCAGCCCAATTCTTTCATAAGTGTCCCCAAGCTCCATCTAATACTTGGGTGTTGGTCTCTGCTTCTGTTTTCTAAAGAAAAATACCACTCTATGAAACTCAGAGCATCTTTAGAAAGCAAAAACATCATCCTTAATAAATAACATATACAAAATTCTGCATTTCTGGTCATCTAAATAACCCAAATTTATTATGAGAGTTTTATTTTTATTTTAGCTCAAATTTTTCTTTTCTTTTCTTTGCTACTTTCTTCTCTGAAAACTTATCTTTTCTTCAACCACTGACTCAAGCAAGGCCCTGTCTCTGTGAAAAGACTCTTAAGGAAATATTATCAGAATACTTTGTCATATTCCAAAATGACATACAACAGATCCCTACCAACCATATCAGAAGTGGTTTTATAACACAGTTCAAAATCCCTTCAAAAGTCTAAGTTCTAATTTTACTTACCACTTATTTTGATACATAGGGCCAAGCAGACTAACCAGATGGTGATTATGTAAAGTTACACCCCCTCTGTTTACTAAAAAGAGCCACTACTGTGGCCTTTGTCCAATTTTACTGTACTTTATTTAAATTAAAGAATGTCAACTAGTGCTCTTATGTGTAAATTACAAGTTATAGTGATGCTTATAGAATTCCTTAAAGTATTTACAGGCTAACTGACTACCACCAAAAAATCAAATACATACTCCAAAACTTAATATGATAATGAGGCACTTTCCTACTTAAGGAGTTTAAAGAGTGTTTTAAAATTATAGTGCACATTCTAAGTTTTCTTTTTTTCTCACATAGCTCTTCTTTACTGTAGAAAGGGACTGGTTGATATGTAAAAATGTGAACATATTCTTTTCACCTATGTCTGTCTTAGTCTAGTTGGATATCTAAAAAAAATAATATCCTTATTTGAGATGATAATTTTTCATTATAAAGTAGCTATCTTTCTTGACACTTTAAAGAAAGTAAATACTGATAAACATTATTAACAGTTAATGAATGATTAATTGCATGCATTTTCCATGATAACTTGATATAAATGCTTTATCATGTTCAAAACACATGCAAATAATCCTATTCAGTGTCATTTATAAATGCTTTGTCAGTGGTTGATGGAATATTATTCTGAACTTGTTTGAAACACTAAAAAGATTAAATCAAGCCTCTTAATGACTAAATCTTAAGTCTATGTTCTCATTAATCGAGTTTTTAATGCTACATCAATTTAAACTAAAAGTGCTATGTCTTATTCAGTGATTTTCTGCACTGAAGATGGAACAAACCTAGAGAAGTCCAACAATGTAAACATGATGACAGAAGGGCTAGGGTAGTAGAACTAAGTTAGGAACTAATTACCTGTCATCAAAACCTAGACTATTTTAATTTTAATTCTAATTATATTCAAATAAAGAGTTTGTAATACATGTTTTAAACCACCTTTCATACTAAATTACTAATACTAAGTTTAATTTACAGGTGAATATCATGGCCTACAGAGATGGTTGAGTTGTTAAACAAGAGTTTGGCTCCCCAGATCTCAAGTAAAATGTCAACTCACCTTCTAATCCAACCTTGGAAAGCAGGGGAATCCTGACGGAACTGAGACCAGATATATTAGTTTGCTCTGCCTTTGTGTGAGAGAAGTCCTGCTTCAATGATAAGGAAGGTGAAAAAATAATCAAAGAACATTCATATCATTTTGTACACATTATCTATATCTGCATGCACACATATATGTGCATAAGCACCTGTTCATACTCACACACACACACACACACAAATGCACATATGAACACCCAGACACATACAAAGATGCATACACACAACTACACAGAAAGAATTATAAAAAAAGAAATGGCTGTTATTTTTGTCACTGAAATACTTAAAGCTTTTGCACCATGGGGCATTTTCCCCTCTATGTATCTTCATAATTGAAATTTATCCTAAATTCTGTCATTCAAGATTTGTATAATATAATAAACATTTCCAGAGACTAAGAGTAGGAGAAAAACATTCACTATCCTCTCCTGAGAACAAGGAGATCTAGTTGTTTCTAAGAATAGGAGGACAATGTGACATGGAACAGATTGCTTACAAGTTGATACTCCCTTAGTTGTTAATCAAAAAGTAAGTATAAAGAATATTAGAAATAATTTAATGTGTTCATATTTACCTGTATGCTTCAGATGTGTAGTGCACTCATGTGTAGGTACATATTGAGTCCAGAGTACAACACTGAGCATCAGTTTCTTAACACTGTTCACCTTGATTTCTTGTGACAGAGATTTAGTGGCCTGCAGCTCACTAAATAGGCTAAGCTGTATAGGGAAGTAGTCCCAAAGATCCCCTTGCTGCTGACTCCCAGCACTAGGAATATTAGTGATTGTCATCATGCTCAGTTATTTTACATGGGCATTGACAAATTCAGATCCTTTACTAACTTGAGACGTTTCAAGAGCTACATAACACAATTTTAATGTAGATCATTTTCTGCTTCATAATCTTCACCTACTTTTTAATTGAAAATATGATATTTGTTAACAGTTTACAAATGCACAGCATGTTGAAGGCTCCTAAAGATAAGCAAAAACAAAAACATCAGCCTTACTTTTACAAAATTAAACTGGCCATTTGGTATCCCAATATCTTGTTTCACCTTCCAAGATATCTCTCTATGTGTCCTGGAAAACTCAACAATTTTTACAATATTTTTCAAGAATTTTATACATGAGTACTGTATTTACATCATTCAACCCACCCTTCTTCCCCCACCAACTCCACCTGTGCCTTCTTACTCTCAAATTCTTGATGCCTTCCTTATTATTATTGTTACATGTAAGTGCCCAAAAATATATAATACACTTATCCTGTTGTGTCTGTTTAACTGATCAATTGCTACATATTCAACACATCTCATACCTAAGTCTCAGAAAATGTTGAAGAAAGGGGGAAGAAAGATTGGAATGGCAAAAGGACCAGGACATCTATTATAAGACAGTATCTTCTATATATGACAGAGAAGCTGTCATATATATAGTGCCATTCCATATGGGTCTCATACTTATTCATTATAACTACGACATTGACCTTTATTTAGCTTCTGTAAGTGGCAACTCTCATGAAATTTATCCATTTCCTTTAGATTTTCCAATTTATGGAGTGTAAGTTTTAAATACGACCTAATTAATCTTTGGATTTCATCAGTAGCTTCTATATATGACAGAGAAGCTGCACCCATGAAATCTCAACAATATGTTCACCTAAGCAAGATCTGCACAAGTACAACACAAAATGACACCCCAAATATGTGAGAGGAAATCTCACAGGGTCCCACCAATGGATGAAAAGATAAAGGAAATCAATGTCTGCTGAGATAGGAAGATTCAGTTCTCTCCAGGGACAAAGCCCCAGATAGGTTATCCAACCCCAAGCAGTCAACTAAAACCACAATACATAAGTGGATTCATCAGTTTTTCTATTTTTATCTTTTAGTGGGCACATTTTTTCTTCTCATAAATTACATTCCAAGTACAGTTTCCCCTCCCCAAACTCCTCATAGCCCCCCCTTATCTCCCAGATCCATTTTACTTCAAAATAGAGAGAAAGAAAAACAGAGATAGAGGGGGGGAGGGAGGGAGGGAGGGAGGGAGGGAGGGAGGGAGGGAGAGAGGGAGGGAGGGAGGGGGGGAGGGAGGGAGGGAGGGAGGAAGAAAGGAAGGAAAACAAAACAAAAAACAGGCCTCCCACAGATATCCACCAAACATGACATAACAAGTTAACAATAAGACTAGACACAATGCTGCACATCAAGGCTGGATGAGGCAATCCAGTAGGAAGAAATGGTCTCAAGTACAGGCAAAAGAGTCAGAGATCACTCCCCCTCCAATTCCCTGCTAGGAGTCTCACAAGAACATCAAGCTAACAATCATAACATATATGCAGAGGATCTAGCTCAGACCCAAACAGCATCCATGTTTGTTGTTTCTGCCTCTGTAAGCCCACCTAACAGTGACATACTTCCTCCTGTAAGGTCACAACTACTCCGACAAGGCCATACCTCCTAATAGTGCCATTCTGTATGGCTCTCATGCCTATTCAAACCATCACATTTACATTTATTTAGCTTCTGTAAGTGGCAACTCTCATGAACTTTATCCATTTCCTATAGATTTCCTAATTTATGGAGTGTAAGTTTTAAATAAAACCTAATTAAACTTGAATTTCGTCAGTGTCTGTTATATCCTCTTTTTATTTCTGATTTTGTAAATTTGGATAGTTCCTCTTTGTCTTTTAGTTAGTTTGGACAGAAGTTTGTCTATTTATTCAAAGAATTACTAGTTTCAATTATGTTTTACATCCTGTTTGTTCTACTTTAATGATTTCAGCACTCAGTTTGATTATTTCCTGCCATCTATGCCTCATTGGTAAGCTTTTTTGTTTTAGATCTTTCCAGTGTTCTGTTAAGTTGCTAGTAGGAGAACTCTCCAATTTCTTTGTGTAGGCACTTCCACTATCAATGTCTTCCACTATCAATGTGTGAGGGTAAGGTGTGACTTATGTTTTGGTAGTGTTTCCTTTACAAACATGAGTGCCCTTTGCATTTGGGGCATGAATGATAAGAATTGAAGGATCATCTTGATGGATCTTTTCTTTGATGAGTATGAATTGTACTTCCCTATCTCGTTTGGTAAATTTTGGTTTGATGATTATTTTCTTAGATATTAAAACACTTATAACAGCTTTTTACTTATGAGTATTTGCTTGGCCGAATCCTTTAGTATGGAGATAATATCTGCCATTGATGTTGAGATCTGCTTCTTATATGAGGCAAAAGGATGGCTCATGATTTCACACGCATTTTGTTAGTCTGTGTTCTTTTATTGAGAAATTGAGTCCATTGATGTCAAGATATATCAGTGACCAATGATAGATTGATAATTACTGTTATTTTGTTTGTGGTAGTAGTAGTGGTGGTACCAAATGTGTGCACACATTTCCCTTCTTTGATTTTGATGATGTGAAATTCTTTATTTGCTATGTTTTCATGGGTGTAGTTAATCTCCTTGGGTTGGAGTTTTTTCTAATTCCTTCTGTGGGGCTAAATTTATGGATAGATGTTGTTTAAATTTGACTTTAATCATGGAATATCTCGTTTTTACCACCTATGGTGACTGAAAATTTTGCTGGCTGTAGAAGTCAGGGCTATCATCTATGGTTTCTTAGAATCTGCAGCACATCTATCCAAGATCTTCTGGCTTTCAGACTCTCCAATAAGAAGTAAGGAGTAATTTTAATAAGTCTACTTTTATATGTTACTTGCTTTTTTTTCCCTTTCACCTCCTAAAATTCTTACTTTGTTCTACATGTTTATGTTTTGATTATGTTTATAGATGTGTCCTTCTTTAGATTAGGACAATTTTCTTCAACAATCATTTAAAAAATTTTTTTCTGTGTCATTGAGCTGAGATACTTTACTTTCTTCTGTTCCTATTATTCTTACACTTTGTTTTGTGATAATGTCCCAAATTTCCTAGGTGTTTTATATCAGTAATATTTTATATTTAACAATTTCATAGAAAGATGTATCAATTTCTTATATAGTATCTTCTATGCCTGAGAATTCTTTTCCATCTCTTGGATTCTACTGGCAATACTTGACTCTACAGTTACTGCTTAGTTACCTAGATTTCCCATTTACAAAATTCCCTCAGTTTTTTTTTATTGCTTCTATTACCTTTATATGTCTTGAATATTTTTAATCATTTCCTTCACCTGTTTGCTTTTTCTTGGATTTCTTCATTTTCTCTATTTTTTACCTCAATTTCTTTACCTGTTTAAGGTTCATTTCCTATTTAAGAACCCCTATCATCTTCATAAAGTTGGTTTTATGGTCTTTATATTGAGCTTCAGTTGTGTTACAATATTCAGGACTTTCTTTAGTAGGATAATTGGGTTCTGTTGGTGACCTTTTGCCCTGGCTGTTGTTCATTGTATTTTTGCACTGGCATCTTATCATCTGGGTTCAGGGTAATTGTAGTTCTAGATGCTGATTTCTGTGTTTGTCTTTATTAGATAGGTGTTTTTCCCCTTGGTTTGCTCTCTGGTCTGTGGTTGAGTAAGGGCACTCTACTGAGTTTAGAGGCTATAGCTCTATTAACCTATATGGTCTCTGGTCCATTGCAGGTTCCTCTGTAGGAGATGATGGCAAGGATATGGTGAGAGAGAGGGTGGAGCAATTGGAATTAGGCTGGATGGGTACTGAAAAGGACAATGCTGAGGGGAGAAGGCTGCCAGCAAGTTCTTCTGGATGGCATATCCTCTGGTCCAGCAGGGTGCCTCCACTGGAGTTGAGGACTGAGATATCATGACAAGAAGAGGAAGGTCAGTTGGATATGGGCTGAGCAAGCACTGAGAAATTGGGAATTACGGTGGCTAGTGTGGCCTCTGGTGGGGCAGAAGACTCAGCAGGGTTGTTAATTGGATATGGTTAGAAGGAGATCATAAGCAACTGGGGATATGCTCTGTAAGCACTGACAGAATGTTGGTAGTCTATGGCAAGGGGCCTTATCTGGTGTTTCGGTAACCCGATTGACCTCTAGTAGAGGAGGTGGCTTGTGTCACGTTTGTGGACTGAGAGATGATGAATGATGATGATGATGATGATGATGATGATGATAACGATGATGATAAGGCTATTGGGGCAGTTGAGCAAGAACTGAGCAAGTATTAGTGTTTGAGGAGGTACTTATTATGTTTTTTTAATGTGGCCTCTGGTGAAACAAGACCTCAACATAGCTGGGCAGTGGTGGCGCACACCTTTAATCCCAGCACTTGGGAGGCAGAGGCAGGCAGATTTCTGAGTTCAAGGCCAGCCTGGTCTACAGAGTGAGTTCCAAGACAGCCAGGGCTACACAAAGAAACCCTGTCTCGAAAAAGAGGCCAAAAAAAAAAAAAAAAAAAAAAAAAGACCTCAGCATATTTTTTTCAGGGACCAAACCATAGGATGAATTGTTGGACCTGTACAATAAGAAGTAATACTATATTAAAATAACATATAAAGACATATTTTACATAACTACTATCTTAATTTTTTTCTTTTTCTGTGTTTAAAATACTCTAAAGGAATTTACCTGAAAAGGTTTTATTCTGTCTCATAGTTCAAGGATACTGTTCATTATACTGGGAAGTCAAGACAATAGGAACTTGAAGTACTTAAGAATATCATTCTTCAATCAGGAAGAAGAATACAATACCTTTACTGACTTTTTCCTTTTTATACAGTTCAAAATTCTACCCCAGGAAATAGTGACAATTGTTGTGTCTTCCTATTTTAGTTTATCTAATCAGATAAGTCCCTCTCATTCATACCTAGATGCCCTATACCAAGGTGATTCTATATTCTGCAAAGCTGACAACACTAGCCATCACAGTTACAGAAAACAAATACATTATAAAAACTAAGAAAACTCTAAAGTTTGGTTAAAAAAAATAAACCTCAGATGTAAAAATATGTATTTTAAGCTGCACATAAAGCTCCTGTTAATATTCCTGCCTTCTGAATCCTTCTTTTGATATTTCTTTGACATTTATCTTTTTGTAGTCACTAACTGCTTATATTTTGTTATGCTTATCTCTAGTTTCTATACTCCCCTGTTTATCTCCCATACTGTCACAGGATTCTATTTTCTAAGTATAGCACTAATGATACTATCTTTCTTGACCTTGTTTATATTAGTTTTTCTTACCCAACATCCCTCTAACATGCCTGATACACAAAAGGAATTTGTTTTCAAGCATACTTGGGAAACGACTCTTTTGAAAAAAGGAATGTGATGTTATATTTCCAAGTTAGATTGGTAGGGAAAGAATCACATGGTTCCTGCCCCTGGGTAGGGCCAGCAGGCATGGGCCTCCATGAGTGTAGATGGATGCTATAGGCATTAGGCTTGTGTGTATAATAATATAAATATTTTATGTTTCTCCTTTTAAAAAAATCTCCTCCCTGTTAACTTTAATGACTCTATGATAATCAGACACAACATGAGGAGTCTAGGAGGCAAAAGTGTGGTTAATGTCTCAGCAAAATGGTAAATTTAGGGACTCTTAGGATAGGTTTTAAGGCTGTGGAAAAGAACTCTAATAACATGAGTTCAAGAATATATAATTTCTTAACTATGTTAAAATATAAGGATGCAATATGAATTGGGACTATGAAGTATACCTAGGAGAGGCAGTCAGTGTCAGCAAGGAACTCTAGCATTTTAGAGATGTCAGTACCTTGAGATGAACAACAAGTAGAGTAACAATGGTAGAGTAGAGAATACCTGAGCTTAGAATGTACGCTGTGTGTGCTGCAGAGGCAGAGCCATGTGAAGTAACCAAGTAAACAACACTCTTCCATGGCCCAAATGAGCTCCTGCTTCCAAATTCCTGCTTTGTGTGAGTTGTGCCCTCACTTCTTTTGATGATGAGCTGTTATATGCAAAATAAACCCTTCCCCCAACTTACATTTGACTATGGTGTTTTATCATAGCAATGGTATCCCTAAGACAAATATTGTGTCAATTTTTTTAAGCTTACTATAATAAATACCACAAAATAAGTGTCTTAAAAATAACAGTTTATCTTTTTCTCAGCTATGGATGTTGGATGAACAAACAAAAGCGAAGAAGAGAGAAAAAGACAAGCTCCTTCTGAAGTCTCTATGCAAAGACTCCTCCTGTGAATGGAAGAAATGCTGTCCTGCTTTGACTTTCAGGTTTGTAATGCTAGTCCCTGCACTCATCATTATATATCTGTCTTTTCTTGGGTATGTCTTCACCTCAGCTACCTATGTATTTTTGTTTCTAATTTCTTCTTTTTCTTAGGGTATAAATCATTAGATTAAATCTTACTCTGAACTACTAAAATCATTCCTTAATTTGATTTTAACAACAAAGAGCAAATAAAGTCACATTCTAAGATACTGGGTAGACACTGAAGAGAACACTACTCATTCCAATACAGGGCTGAACAATATGTGGAGTCTTTAGTGTCACTATATTTGTTTCTTTTATTTTAATCACTTTGTTTTAATTACTATCTCTTGAAATACATATTATGCTTTTTCTCTTTTATAATTCAGACTAACAAATTAGATTCCTGGATGAGCCATTGCTTTGCTTTATATTCTATGTTTGCCTTGTTTAGTAGTTATGCCCATTCTGTCCCTTTCTTGATGAAACTAAAAAGAGTTAAGTTCTCCAAGAAGTAGTCATGTGCTTAGGGTTTTATTACTGTGAAGAAACACCATGACCACAACAACTCTTATAATAAAAAACATTTAACTGAGGCTGGCTAACAGGTTTAGAGGTGTAGTCCATTGTCATCATGGTGGGAAGCATGGTGGGGCTTAGGCAAGCATGGTGCTGGAGATGGAACAAGGAGTTCTACATCCAGATAAGCATGCAACAGGAGGAGAGAATGTCACTGGGCCAGTTTTGAGCTTCTGAAACCCCAAAACAAATATCCAATGACACACTTCCTCCAAAGAGAAAACTCCAACTCCTACCATGCCACATTGCCAAACAGTGCCACTCCCTATGAGCCTATTGAGGCTAATTTCATTCAAACTTCCACAGCATGTGACAAGTTCTTGAGAAGATCATTCTTCTGTAAAAGAATTGCAAATAATCATGCTTTTATGATGTTGTTGTTACTGCTGTTTGGTGGTGGTTTATTGCTTGTTTGGTTTATTTGGTTTTAATTTGATAAATGGAAAGACAGTGTGGATAGAAACATAATAACCACCTAGTGAACATAATGATGAAACACACACACAATGCAGTAAGGGAAAAACTCCAAGAGAACGAATGTGTCTAGTAACAACATGAAGACTCCATAATATTTAGTCTATACTTAGACTTTTATAGGTATAAGCCAAAAAAGTTGAAGGGTTTCCTTTACCTGCCAGACAAACATAATGCTGATTAATAACCTCATACAATTTTTCCTAAATTGAAGTTCTATTTATTCTTAATATTCAGTTTAAACACTCCTTTTTTATTAGCTGTAGAAACCTTTCACTCTTTAAATTGATATGATTGATTTCTGCAATTCAGTTCCTGATTAATCATGCTCTATCAGGTGATTTCCTCTATTCTACTCTTAAACTATTATTTCCATATTTTATGTACATTATTTTCATATGTACCTATTTAACTAAAGGTAACATAATTATATTCAATGAGTCAAAAATATGACAAACTTAGTAAAAAAAAATACAGCATTTTTTTAATGTGCTCCTATGAGATCCAAAAATTACTTGTTAAGATAAATCCCATTAGGAACCCATGGCTCCAGCTATATATGCAAGGGAGCTATATATAAGTGGGAGAAGAGATCCTTGGTCCCATGAAGGCTGGACGTCGTTGGGGGGGGGATCCTCGAGGTGGGGAGGTGAGGTATGGGGGAGGGTGGGTGGGGTACACCAATGTGGAGGCAGGAGGATGGGGGAAGGGATAGTGAGTTCCTGGGAGGGAGGGGGGAAAATGGGGTAAGGAGAGAACATCTGAAATGTAAAAAAATTTCCAATAAAAATTTCCAATAAAAAAAATAAATAAAAAAATAAAAGCCAAAAAAAAAATAAAAGATAAATCCCATTTAATTTGGGATTAATACTTATTCATGACTGGGATGTTCATCTAACATTCCTAAGTTTTTTGTTTTTTTTTCTGAATCTTCACAGTTTTGAACCTCTACTTTTGACATCTATATTCCTTTGTCTAATGAACATTGCTATAATCACAGAACATTTTTTTCTTTAAGGCTTAGTCTATAAGCCCTGTTTTTTCTTTCTGAGAAGAAATTAAGGAATAGTCTCATACTTAATTAGTAAACTCAGAATTTGTTTTTCTTATAAATCATAACTTATAGCCACTTTGGGAACTTGCCTCTTAGAAAAGACATTGGCAAGCCCAAAATGTTCTCATGGGAGTCTGGAAGACAGAAATGGGTAATGATGGTATTTGTGATGAATCTGAAGGATTTAACCAATGTTACAATTATACCATGATAACCTTGTTATTGCCTTACAGGAAGTTTTATTATTAAAGATTATAAAGACTTGAGTCTAGCACTAGAGTAGGTTCAAGAATGATACTCCAGTTATGTATACTCATTACCCATATACCCATATACTCATTACATATATATTCAACACACATTAACAGGACATGAACAGACATTCCCATTCAGACATTAACAAATTTATAAGCATATGCAAATATATATAAATATTCAAGCATATACATGTAGAAACCCAAGTATGTTAGTATATTAAATATACCAGAAGGGAAAATTTGTTGTTGATTTTTTTTTTTAATTGCTATGCAGAGGATCAAACCTAGAATGTCATACACACTTAAAAAAAAAAAAAAAAGCATTGAATCCTTAACCTTCCACAACACTTTTAACATAAAAATATTAAATGAACAGATTCTTTTGTCTGACCATTATTTTAATGAAGCTAGTTTGGTTTTGAATAGGATTAATGAAACTCCAGTTCTTCCTCTTTACAACACAAACTGAGTAGCCAGGTTTGGTGGTAGACATGTAATCCCAGTTTCTTAGAAGACAAACCCAGAAGTACAAATTCAAGGCTAAACTGAGCAATTTAAATTGGATCTTATCTCCAAACAAGGCAAAACAAAGCAAACCGGTAAGAAGCAATGTGTATTGGACTTTTTGTTTCCTTGCATACTTGAAAATATAAATAAAACCCATCAATTCTCGTATGGACTACATAGCCAAAAGAAATGAAATTAACATATTGTATTAGTGAGGGTACTCTAGAGTTACAGAACTTACAGAATGTCTCTCTATATTGAGGGAATCTATTGTGATAATTTATAGTCTGTAGTCCAACTAACCCAACAATGGGCTGCTGTGGCTAAGAAGTCCATGAATTTAGTAGTTGTTCAGTCCCATGTGGTTAGTTGTTTGAGCTGCTCTTCTGTAGAAGTAGTTCTTACAAATATGCTGACATGTAAGAGCAAGCAGTTATAAAAGAGTGAATCTTCCTTCTTACAATATGTAGGCCTCTAGCAGAAGGTGTGGCTGACCAAGCCCACTCAGTCAGTCAACAGGTTCTCCAGCACAGGAGTGAGGATTAAAGAAAAGAGGACTATTAGACAAAATAGCAGCATGACTCCAGCCAGTTTTGAAACTGAAGGCTGTGGCAGGTTTGTTTATTTCCAAATTTCTTTTAAACCCTTTTAATTACATGCAACTATTTAGGTCACTTCTAGGTTGAGGAACCAATAATATAATAGATACAAACAGTAAAGGAACAAACAAGGCAATATACAAAGTCACCCTGATCATTCTCATGATCGCTGTTTCTAAGGGCTCATCAGGATGACAAAAATATCTGAGCCTACTTCCCTGTCCTAGCCCACAATCATATTCATGTCCGAGGCCTACTTCTTTGTTCTAGCCTAAGACTTGGATTCCTGACTGAAATTACTTCTCTGTTTTAGCCTAAAATTAGATTTCTGCCTGAACTTACTTTCTTGTCATGGCCCAATGTCAGATTCCTGCCTAAAGCCCATTTCCTTGTCCTTGGCCAATGTCAGATTCCTGTCAAGCAGCCCCAAAAGCTCTCCGAAAATGGCCCAGATTTAAGGTGTGTACCACCACACCTTCATCTGGGACTTGCTTTGTCCCAGGCTGACCTTTGTCCGAGGCAGTTGTGTGTTCTTTTATTTTTTCCTATCTACTAAAAAAAAGAAGCAGCATCTCTGATGAACGTTGAACAATGCACTGGTCTATAGATAGAGCAATATCTCACTAGAACTAATTTTATTGATGTCTTCTCTTTGCTGAACAATAGAAGTAGATGTTCCCCTTAGACCTATGACCTAACTAGTCTTGTGTCCCTGGGCACTTAAGCAGTGCCAAGGATGAGTTCCATTTCATGGAATGAGACTTAAATTTAATTCAGAGATCTCCTTGCCTTAGTCTCCTGGGATTAAAGGCATGCACTCTACCTTAACCCGGCCTAAGCTTTTCATAGCCACTATGCCTCAAGGTCTCCACTCCAAGATCCATGTCAGAAACTTGTGTCTTCTAGACTCAAGAACTGGATCATAGGTGTGCCTTTCAATTCAGAATTGTAGTTCATTCCAGATACAATCAAGTTGACAACCAGGAATAGCCATTACACATATCAAATGAAACATAAAATATCTTCAACCTCATGTGCATTGTAGCACTATTCAAAATAGTCAAGGTATAAAACACCCTAAATATCCATTGCCAGATGATTGGATTTAAAATTATGACACATATAAACAATTGAAAATATATTAAAAAAACATATTTCTTTAATAGTGTAGATTGTAATATATATAATTATATTACATTTATTTTATGAATTTTAAATAAAATATTTTTGTAATTTTTAAAACTTGGGTTTAATGAAATAAGATTCCCATATTTTTGTTTTGTTTTGTTTTTTGTCTTACTGTTATACCTTGTGATGACAATCCATCACATAAAACTTATTCTCCCTTTGTCATGAGGTACCAACTATAAATAGTTTACTAGTTATAAGTAGGATTGGGGTCTAAATACTGTTTCCTTTTCTGGCTTGAACATATGCAGGTTGGGTACATGCTAACACAGACTGTGTGTATTTGTATGTGCATCAAATTGATTGTATAAGGAAAATAGTCTTTCCTTAGAACCATCCATCACCTCTGATTCTTATAATCCTTCTGCCTACTCCTCTGCATATATTTTTAATTCTTTATGGGAGGAGTTTTAATATAAAGTCTCATTCAGGACTTAAAGCTTCAAAGTTTCTCTCTATACATTGTGAAAGTGTGTGTCCTTTTATTTGTACCTGTCTACTAAAAATAAGAAGGGTCTCTGATGAATAGTGAACAATGCACTGATCTATAAGTAAGGTAATATGTCCCTAGAACTAATTTTATTGCTATCTTCATTTTGCTGAACAATAGAAGTAGATGTTCCCCTAGACCTATGACCTATTTAGTCTTGTGCCCTTGGGCACTTAGGCAGGGCCAAGGATGAGTTTCATTTCATGGAATGAGTCTTAAATCCAATAAAACATGGTTGAGTGTTCCCTTAACAATTGTGCCACTGTTACACCAGTATATCTTTAGGCAGGTCACTCTTGTAGGTGATAGAGTTCATGGGTAATTACTATTGATGATCATATTTCCCTCAGATATTGTGCAGCATATCTTCCAGTAGCAGTATGATGTGAAGCTTCTAAATGGTCACAAGCTTGTTTTCCTTATACATGATGTCATAAGTAAGTGATATCTTTAGTAATATGGCCACCTGGTTCTAGATAGCAACTTATGGCCTAGAAAATAGCCTGTCATGTTTGGGTGGTTTCTATGGACACCTCTGGCCAATGACTCAACATTGTAACCATTCCTGGCACTGGAGGTTTTGTGACATAAGATGTCTAAGTTTCTTATGCACTACATTATAAGCTAAGAAAACAAGGATACTTTTCATTAGTATATTATCTCCATATTATTGAAGATCATATCTCCCCCTCCAATTTGTATGTTAAAGTATTAATTCAAAATGTATTAAATATTTTTTTAACATTATGACAAATACCTGACAAGATGTAATTTAAGAGAGGAAGGTGGCCATGCAGGAAGAGCTGAAGAGGATAAGTGAGTCTCATGGAGATGACTTGCCATATTGTTCAGTTGTGATGGTTATATACTGAAAAGACATGGACTCAGAGACTTCATTTTAGGATTGCTTGTTGCTAACGATGTATCTTCTCATGTTTGTCATTGCCATTTTCTTCATTTATTTGGCTTAGTTTGAGTGGGTACCAGGAGAACCTCACTGCCTATAACCTGGTATGATTATTTTCTGGGTGATATCCCACTCTGATGGGCAAGTTTCCTGCAGATCATTGTGAAGATGTATGCTCTTGACATAGTGCTGTTAAATGAATTAGTGGTTTTATGGAATTGCTAATTTGATTTAAGTAGTTTTAGGAAGTTAGTTTGATTTTAAACCTTTGGGTTTTTAGGGTATTTGATAGAAAGTTTAAAGTTAGAATCAAGAACAGAATGTGGCCCCTTTCTCATAGAATGGAAAGAGCTGCATAAGAAAGGAGTACAATGAGCTTTTATGTGTTACAAGCACGAAATTGAGGTAACAACAACCATAAGCTTGGAACAAGTTAATGATCAAAGAAAACATTCATTCTAGGTTGGGCCTCTGTTCCTTGATCTTGCGATCTAGGAATGTGGTAACAGAGTTTTGATATTCACCATGAAAAAGAAAATTATCTACACAGAGTAAATAATATTATTATGAGTATGAGAACAGAGAACAGATGATTAACCAGTTTAGCTGATCATGACTTCACAATTAATACTAAAAGACAGATGACCTGTTTCTCAGTAAATGCAGATTATAGCAAACTATGCATAGCGAAAAACTTCCTACTATAGACTTGGCTTGCTTAAACTTTGTTAATCTATGACAAGAGTATTATTGCTTTAAGGTTACAATGAGCTGGCGTAGATAAAGTTAGATGAAAAATGTTTAGTTATGTATAAGTTTCAAAAAAGAATACATAATCAATAATCCTGTTGTAATTTCTTTTTGTGTAATGATTTTAATCTGTTATTGAACATGATTTTGTGGTGATAGTTTCTAGAAAATGTATAACTTGTGGCTATGAGGTAACTTTTTTTTACATAGAGAATTTTTTCTTAGTGAGTATAAAAGAGTTAAGCAAAAAGTAAAGTTGTTGGAGCCAGCTTGTTAGAGTTTGCTACATCCACCAAATACATATATACATATATATATATATATATATATATATATATATATATATATATATATATACATATATGTGTAAAATGGTCAGAGCTTGCAGGTTAGAAATATGCCTTACCCACCCAATGTGTGAATGTATGTCTGTGTGTCTGTATGTCTGTCTGACTTTATGTATGTCTTTCTGTCAGTCTGTGTGTGTGTGTGTGTATGTGTGTGTGTATGTATGTCTGTGTGTGTATGTTTGTATGTATGTGTATGTATGAAGTTATTGGAGCTTGTTTGTTGGAGCCTGCCTTGCTTCATCCACTAACTTTTGTGTTTGAGTATATGAATTTTCTCTATTTTATTTTCTTTATCATAGGCCCCCAAAGACTGTTCAGAGTTTCTCATTGGTCAAAGAGCACACCAACCCCAGATAATTAAATTTTGCTCCCTTCACCACTACCAGTCCTGACTCCATAACTCACCTGCTGCTATCAGTGGGGTTCCCGTTGGTTGCTATCTGAACTGACTCCCATCAGCCCTGTAGTGTTGACCCTCATCAGCTGTTCTTAGCACCAACTCCAATTACCAACTCCACACTCACTGCCTTCCTCAGTTTACCCTGTGGTATCAAAGATGATCTTTAACAGGAAAGGTATATTTTGGCTAACAGTTTCAAGACAAGTAATCATAATTGCATAGAAGGTCTAGCAATACAGTATATGTAAATAAAAAGTTGCATAGAAATAGGTCATAGTGGCAGAAATGGGAGATATAGCTGCTCAGTCACATAGCATTCTCAGTCAGGAAGCAGAGATTGATGAATTTTGGTGCTCAGTTTGTTTTCTTCTTTTCACGAGTCCAGGACTCTGTCCAAGGAAGGAATTGTGACAGCCACCCATAAGATGAGTTCTCTTACTTCAGTTAATATATAAACCCACAGAGGCATGCCCACAGGCTTATCAATTTGGTTACTCTAGACCTTGTTAAGTTGCCACTCAATATTAATTATCATATCAAACAATATTGAATATGATTATACTTTGATGCAGAACTTTTAAATATAATCATTGGATTACACTGAGTAACTAACTTAGACCCTCTAACAATGACGTTTCCATATGAGAAATGTGAGTAGGACACAAACACATGCTAATATGGCAATCTTGTAAAAATCAGAGCAAGACAAGAATCTGAAAGCCAAAAGAAGAGACCTCAGAAGTAATCAAAGTCTTTTATCTTAGAATTACAAGTTCTATATCTGTGAGAAAATATATTGTGGCATTTTGTAGCTGCATTTCTAGAAAACTAATACATAGGGACAGCATAATTTTCCCACTTATTTGTCAATTCTATAGAAGTTAATGAAACAACAGTCCTAACTGAGATCATGCAGAGATGATAACCTGAGTTCTGTTCTTGGAACTCACATGGTGGGAGCAAAGAACTGATATCCTCTGACTTCCATTCATGTGCTGTGGAATGTGTATGCCCTTTACCAACATACAAATTATTTTAAAGCATATAAAGGAATTATGATAAAAGATTATACACAGCAATATACATGTGTATTGTCTGTATTTCTATTTAAGATGGTTTACAAGAAGTAGCTATTTTTAGGTGCTGAATATTGCTGGATAGTTGATCACACTGTGAACCCCAAGATTGTGTTGTTTATTGGAAAATTCTTTTTCTAGTTGTGGTGTTGTTCAGCTTTAGCACACACCTTTAAACCCACTGGATAGAATATAGACATTCCCTTAGTACAACAACAATAATCTGAAATAATGAAGGTAAAGTTAGTTTGTATAAGGAAACACACATATTTGAAAGTGATGTCTAATTGAGAGTCAGACAAAGTGATGAATCAGAGAAGTATTTGACAGAATAGGATTTGCCGAACTCTCATAAAAAGAGTGAGAGTGAGAGATATAGAGAGAGACACACACAAACACACACACACACAAAGAGAGAGAGAGGAGAGAGAGAGAGAGAGAGAGAGAGAGAGAGAGAAAGCTACTTAAGAGAGAGAGGAAAGGAGAAAGGAGACACTTTTACTGTGCCGGTTTTACAGAGACAGGTTAGACAGAACAAGACAGATGCAAGTTAAGATAAAAGGATTCAAAAAATTAGAAACAGCCAGAAGATTAGAACACATTGCCAAGTTAGTATGAGGCCAAGCAGAACAATTGAGTCAGAGGCAGAGAAAGAGGCTAGATTGAATGAGTCAGCTTGGAAAGGAGTTTGGACCAGAACGGCTGAGTTGAGCCAGCCAGCCAGAGCTACAAAAGTAAAAAGAGTGAGCTTATTCAACAGTTAAAATATCAGAGGCCAATAAGACTGTATGGAGGCTAGATGTTTGTAGGCAGCCGTGTTTAAGATAGCACCTGGGATGGTTGCACAGTCTTATGACTAGCACCTGATGATGTAGGCAGCTGGCTTCCAGTGTGGCCAGCTCAGCTAAACTGGTAAACAAGTCCTCGTGCCCTCCCGAGCGGGCTTATGCTAATGAGGTATTGGCAGCTTAACCTATCCTGAGAGAACACGTCACCCACCCCACCTTGGGCAGTTATATAAGCAGCTCATTTCTGCTGCTGAGGGTCCCGCCATATGTCCCCATCCCATCCCGGTCCCGTCCCCGTCCATAAGTCAAGAGTCGTTCCTGCAATAAAGCTGACTGAGAAGGCTCCGACCATGTTGTGTCTTACTTGCTGGTCAAGGCGGACACGACAGATGTTGGGGTATGGAAATCACTACTCAAACCACTCAAATATCAATCTCAGTGAAACAGGGATATTTTATTGAATGCCACACCGCAAGACTGATTGATCTGACTCATATGTTCCAGTTTAGAAGCTGAATTGTGATACTGAGTCAAGAATTTATAGGAATATTTAGCCCTGGGATATACAAACATCTATGCCAAGTTATTTTGCCAATCAGTATTTAGGGATAGCTGATTTCCTTAGAACTATTTTTTGTTGAACATTTATCCTTTTCCCATTGGCTGGGGCATTCAACTTTGGTAAGGGACTTATCTTATTTAACATTCATGTCTGAACTTCTTAAGGAGGATAAGACTAGTCTAACATTTATGTCTTAACTTGGCAACCAAGGAGACAGTTACCCATATACATGTCTCTTTCTGCCAAGTAGGATGTCAGTTCCCAGGGATGTCTTGGGAATTTAAACGTTGCTTGACCACTATTCAAAATGGAAGTCATTATAAATAGATAGAGGTGTTTTTCTTACTTTGCAGTCTATACCAGGGGAAGATTATAAAATCAAATACCATAATAAACTTATACACAGATGCATAAAGTGCTGCTGAGTGGTTAGTTTGGGTCTAAGTTTATTGTGGGTAGCTATACAAAGCACTTCTCCTGAATCCTATTGTGATTACATTTCAAGGGCACAGAACATAATAGAATATATAATCATCTTGAGAATGAGAAGATTTCTAGTAATAGTATAAGCAACATATGAGAAATTTCCTTTTATTATTAGTAATAGCACAAAATGGAAGGCTAGACTGGTAACAGTTACCTAGGCCTTTCCATTTTACCTAGCGCTTAACAGTCCATCTAGGCCTTAATATTTTCTTAACACTAGAAGATTCCAGGACCAGGCCTAGCTTAGCTGACTGAGGCAAATAGAAGATACTTTTACGGTTGAAGAAAAATAACCAGGGCAATTTCACATATCTATACACGAGGAAACAGTAAAGTATACCTCCACATCACCTTCTTTCTCAAAAATATCCAATCTGTGGGTATTTGTAGGAGGAGCTAAGGTGGGAGGAGTTAGGAGAGGAAGAGGAGGAAAAAGGAGGAAAGGAAGAAGAGGAATAGCTAGGAGACAGGAGAGGAAAGAAACAGAAAGGAGATGGAGGCAGATGTTCACATGTCTGTAGCAGTCAAAGGTAGTTGGTATATATAGGTTGGGTATTGGGTTACACTTCTGATTGTATGGGTATCTTGTTACTGATGATTACCAAATATATAAGCCTTTGATTAATCTTTAAGCCTTAGAGTCTCATCTTTCTACTGAGCCCTCATGGATGGCAGGATGGCCTGGGCAATGCCCAGCATTGCAGAGACAGCGTGGGAGATTGAACCATCTCCCACACTGACGTCTCATGGGTGGCAGGGCTGGTGTTTCTAGTTGGCCATTTCTAGCTGCAGCATGCACATGGTCTCTGGCCGAGAAACATGGCAGCTGGGCTAGGCAGAGCCTCTGCAGCTTGGACAAACGGCTTGACCTGAAGCCATTTTAAATAATTACAACAACAGGTATTGACCCACAGTTCTATAAATCTAATCTGGGAACTGTTATCATAAATCTGTTTCCTCAGCATATGGTCTCACTTCAACTATGTGACTATTAGCATATGTAAATTAAGAATAGATTTTTTTCCCTAAGAGTTAGTAAACAATATATAAATTTGGGACCCTGTGTCTACATAAACTACAAAAGAATGACTACAGACAGTCTTAGACCAAGTGAATAAACTGTTACATAACCCACCTGTCTGTGAAAGAAAATCAATAGTACTTTCTGCTCTTAATTTATGTTTTCTATAGTATTTATGACTATCTGTAAATAAGCCCAACTCTTGCCCAAATTATTTTTTCTTTACTTTCTTTAGGAGTCATTTTAATTTTTTCAAGGATTTCCCATTCATTTGACATGTTGTTTATAATTCTGTTTCATAAAATTCATTCTTTCATTTTCCTTTAGAGGTTCTGTGTCTCATGAAGATGATCTCTCTACATTACATACTTATACTTTCTGATATTCAAATGAGTATATCCATGGACTGGGAATGGAGGAAATAATCTCTACTTCTTACTTCTTTCCTTGTGGGATTGGCAGAGCACAGGGATAGTTTACTATGCTGGTTACAGTTTCTTCAACTTTGCACTGTGGTGAAGGATAGGAATTTTCTTGTAAATAGATGCCAGGTATTCTCATAAAAGAACTATGGGGAATCTAGTTGAAAATTCAGTGTAACAGCAAATTTTAAGAAATATTATTCTGAGCTGAGAAGGAGGGTGACCTTATAGGAGGACAAGCAGTCTCAATTAACCTTGACCCTTAAGATCTTGCAGACACTGTATCACCAACCAAGAAGCTGATATGAGGGCCTCAACACATATACAGCAGAGGACTGCCAGGTCTGGGTTCAGTTAGAGAAGATACACCTAACCCTCAAGAGACTGGAGGTCCCAGGGAGTGGGAATATTTGGTGGGGTCAGGGGAGACATCCTCGTGGAGACAGGGGCTGGGGTGGGAAGAGGTATGAAATGTGGAAGAGTCAGAGGTTGGACCAGGAGGGGGATAAAATGTGGAGTATAAAAAAAAGATTAAATAAAAAATTTAAAAACAAAATATTATTCTAAATGCTAACAGCACTTTTATCTTAATTTGTTCTTACTGAATAAACAAAAACTTTAGGACTCTTCTGGTATATTCTATAGCAAACTAACCCCACAAAATCCTCACCAAATTTTTAAAGACTTATTTTATTTTTTATATGTATATGTACACACACATATTTATGTGTACCATATGAGTGGCTGAAGCCCTTGGAGGCCAGAAGAGGGTATTAGATACCTGGAGCTGGAGTTGCATATGATTGTGAACTATTCTATATGAATGTTGGAAAACAAACCCTAGCTCTGCAAAAACAACATGTGTTCTTAACTAGTGAGCCATCTCTTTAGCTCCTTACCATTTTTGTTGTTGTTGTTTTTAAACAAGGTTTTTCTGTATAGCACTGACTATCCTGGAACTCACTCTGTAGACCAGGCTACCCTTGAAATCAGATATCTACCTGCCTCTCACTCCTGAGTTTTGCCACCACCACCAATACACATTTTGAAACTAGAATTAAAAAACACTCTATCGTGTTAATAAACAATTTAACTACTTTTATCCAATTCTTCACTTGTACTTCACTTAGACAGTACATACCTCAAAAAATAAATTAAGCCAGGATGTGTTATATGCCAAGCCCTAAAAGGATATATGTTTAATGCTTATGCTGAATGAACCACCTTATGATAAATTAGATAAAGGAAAATTAATAAAGGTACCACCATATGTTCAATGTTACATGAGCACCATGGAACACATGCATGACAGTGGTCAACAGCTTCATATGCTTATCATTTTCTTATAAGTTTGATTTAGTTTCATATTTCTAGATTCATAATAATCATTAAGCATGAAAAATTGACTGTTAATGGTGTCAGTAAGATACCACATCAAGTGATTGGTGTGGAAACAAAATTAAAAGGGATTAAGGACTTTGAAGGTGGAAAATCATGTAGTTAGTGGTTGCCAGTCAGGCTTGTCAAAATCATAATTATAAATTTGATGAAGAGTTAAGTGACAGATGCTATTAAAGGTTATCTTTTATAGAAGCCATGAAACTTAACAGTTTGAGAAGAAAGTATATCAGATAAGTTTGTAAAGACATTTATGGGAGAACAGAGAACTGACAGACACACACAAAATATTCATGACGTTCAGCACTGTGATGAAAAGAACAAAGCAGGCTGTCTGTGATATTAAAAAAAAAATGCCTAGACTTGCCTATTATACTATATTTAATGGAAGGCCTTAATGGGCTGCAATGATTCTAGAGTTTATATTCACTCTAATGTGTGAGAATAAGTGGTAACTGTAAGTACTGATATCAAGGAATCTGAGGAATTTTTGGAAAGTATAGATAAACTGATAGTATAGGATATTGTTGTACCAAAACACATCTCCAATACAAATAAAACCTTATAGTTCTAGAAATGGATGCCTGTAATGACTTTCTTCTATAAGGAAGGCAACTCTATTTGATATTCTGATGTGTCTGAAGGCAGGTAAAAAGTTCTGCTAGATGGTAGCATTTGGGACACAAATTGAAATGCTTTATGATCAGACACAAGGAAGACCCTTGAACATTCAAGCACATAGGTAAAGACAAACTGTCAACTCACTGTAGAAGCAAAAAGATGCCTAGGATAAGCCAATATATCTATACTTGTGAAAAAGTACCTTATGGATAATAATCTGCCTTTCACGATTTTGCTTATGGTTTGAAATTGTCCAACTCTCTCTCCTTTACTGTAACCTTTATACAAAACCAAAGTGATATTTTGTCCCTCCAAACAACATCTCTTTTGTCCAATCCATATATCAAGTAGTTACAAAGGTTTCTAAGATCTGCTATGAGAGAAGTTCTATATCCAAGAAAAGTATGACAACTGAGAAAGACACTGAAAAATATGGATGAAACTATGGAAGAAATAAGATATTCTGGACTATATGAGGAAAATTTTTGGATTGATATCACAAGAAGTATATGAACACCATCTGAGAAAGGATAAAAGGGTTTACTAATGGTTTTAAATCTTTTTCTTTTATTCAAAATAGATTCCTTTCTAATACAAAATATAATCCTGATTACAATTCACTCTCCCTCTACTTCCAATTCTTTATCACCCTCTCCTCCCTTCCAAATCATGTATACATAGAAGACCTGGTGCAGATGTGGGCTGGCCCCATGCTTACTGTTTTACTCTCTGTCATTACATATGAGCCTTGCTCAACTGATCAGAGGATCTTTTACAGTTTCCACCACCTTCTCTTGCTCTTACATTCTTTCTGCCTCCTCTTCTGTTGGGTTCCCTGAGCTCTGAGGGGAAGCTATTTAATGGATACAGCACTTTTATGCATGTGTGTTCCAGGGACTCTTTCTCTATGTAATGTCTGGCTGTGGGTATAAGTATCTGTTCCCATGTGCTGCAGGAGGAGCCTTTTCTGATGATGACTGGATAATGCCCTATTCTATGAAAAATAGCAGAATATCATTAAAAGTCACTGCTTTTTAAGAACCAGTAGTGGTTAGTTTTACCCTTGTTTTCTAGGGCATCCTGTTTCTGGATGATACTAGCAGTATTAGGTGGGGGTTGTGTTTTGTGTACTAGAACTGAAGTCAAATCAAACATTGGTTAGCTATTCAATATTGCCTAGCATATCTTGCAGACAAGGCAAATTGATTTCAAGCCAAAGGTTTTCTAACTTCTTTGGTGCTTATATTTCTCATTTGGAAACATGCAGATTAACTTCCTCTCAACAATGACACTAGAGTATAGGGATGAAGGCTCCAGATATGCACCAGTTCTACTTCTTAATATTCAGTGACTATGGGGGTGTTTTCCTCAGCAATGGGACCATTTGGGCAGTTTGCAGAGAGCAACCCATTCATTATCTTGTAACTTAATGAGTAGGTTGGGAATTTATGTGGGACCGCCTTGGGCAACAAATCCATAGGATGCAGTAGAGTCATGGGAGTGGAAGCCTGTATTAGTGACAAGAAATAGCCAGTGGGGACTCCATGTTCTCACTCTTTTTCTTTTTCATTTTTTTTATTGGATATTTTATTTACATTTCAGATGTTATCCCCTCAGCACATTCCCCCTCCCCTGCCCAGGAACCCCCTATCCCATCCGCCTCTTCCAGCTTCTATGAGGATTTGCACCCATGTACCCCCACACTCTCACCTCCACACCCTCGAATTCCCTCATACTCGTCGTCCTGCCTTCATGGGCCCAAGGATCTCTTCTCTCAACTATGCCCTAAAAGGTCATCCTCCCCTACATATATACCTGGAGCCATGGGTCCCTCCCTATGTGTTCCCAGGCTGGTGGTTTAGACTCTGGGAGCTCTGGTTGGTTGGTATTGTTGCTTTCCTCATGGGGGCGCAAACCCTTCAGCTCCTTCAGTCTTCTCTCTAACTCCTCCATTGGGAACCCCTTAATCAGCTCAATGGTTAGCTGTGAGCATCTGCCTCTGAATATGTCAGATTCTTGCAGAGCTCTAAGGAACAGCTATATCAGGCTCCTGTCAGCATGCACTTCCTGACAACCACATCAGAGTCTACCTTTGGTGACTGCACATGAGATGGATACCAGGTGGAATGGTTTCCAGATAGCCCCTCCTGTAGATTCTGTCTCATACTTTGTCTCCATATTTGCTCCCTTGAGTATTTTGTTACTACTTCTAAGGAGGACCAAAGCACACTTGGTCTTCCTTCTTCATGAGCTCATGTGGTCTGTGAGATGACTCTTGGGTATTTCAAGCTTCTGGGCTCATATCCAATTATCAGTGAGTGAACACCATCTGTGTTCTTTTGTGATTGGGTTACCTCATTATATTTTCTAGTTCCATCCATTTACCTAAGAATTTCTCAAATTCATTGTTTTTAATAGTTGAGTAATACTCCATTGTGTAAATGTACCACATTTTTTGTATCCATTCCTCTGTTGAAGGACACCAGCTTCTGGATATTATAAATATGGCACCTATGAACATAGTGGAGCATATGTCCTTGTTATATGTTGGAGCATCTTCTGGATATATGCCTAGGAGTGGTATAGCTGGGTCCTCAGTAATGCTATGTGAACTTTTCTGCGGAAGCACCAGGCTGATTTCCAGAGTGGTTGCACATCTTGCAATCCCACCAACAATGGAGGAGTGTTCCTCTTTCTCCACATCCTCACCAGCATCTACTATCACCTGAGTTTTTGATCATAGCCATTCTGACTGGTATGAGGTGGAATCTCAGGGTTGTTTTGATTTGCATTTCCCTGATGACTAAGGATGTTGTACATTTCCTTAGGGGCTTCTTGGCCATTCGAGTTTCCTCAGTTGAGAATTCTTTGTTTAGCTCTGTACCCCATTTTAATAGAGTTATTTGGTTGCCTGGAATCTAATTTCTTGAGTTCTTTGTATACTTTGTATATTAGCCCTCTATCAGATGTAGGATTGGTAAAGATCTTTTCCCAATCTGTTGGTTGCTGTTTTGTCCTATTGACAGTGTCCTTTGTCTTACAGAAGCCTTTCAATTTTATGAGGTCCCATTTGTCAATTCTTCCTCTTACAGCATAAGCCATTTGTGTTCTGTTCAGAAACTTTTCTCCTATGCCTAGGTGTTCGAGGATCTTCCCTACCTTCTCTTCGATTAGTTTCAGTGTATCTGGTTTTATGTGATAGTCCTTTATCTTTTTGGACTTGAGCTTTGTACAAGGAGATAAGAATGCATTGATTTGAATTCTTCTACATGCTGACCTCCAGTTGAACCAGCGCCATTTGTTGAAAATGCTGTCCTTTTTTGACTGTACAGTCTTAGCTCCTTTGTCAAAGATCAGGTGACCATAGGTGTTTGGGTTCATTCTGGGTCTTCAATTCTATTCCGTTGATCTTCCTGCCTGTCTCTGTACCAATACCATGCAGTTTTTTATCACTATTGCTCTGTAGTACAGTTTGAGGACAGGGATGGTGATTCCCCAGAAGTTCTTTTATTGTTGAGAATAATTCTCCCTATCCTGAGATTTTTGTTATTCCAAATGAATTTGCAAATTGCTCTTTCTATCTCTATGAGGAATTGATTTGGAATTTTTATGGGATTGAATTGAATCTATAGATTGCTTTTGGCAAGAAGACCATTTTTACTTTATTTATCCTGAAAATCTAGGAGCATGGGAGATCTTTCCATCTTCTGAGTTCGTCTTCAATTTCTTTCCTCAGAGACTTAAAGTTCTTGTTATACATAACTTTCATTTGCTTGGTTAGATTCACACCAAGGTATTTTATATTATTTGTGACTATTGTGAAGAGTGTCATTTCCCTAAATTCCTTCTTAGGCTGTTTATCCTTTGAGTAGAGGAAGGCTACTAATTTGTTTGAGTTGATTTTATATCCAGCCACTTTGCTGAAATTGTTTATTAGGTTTAGGAGTTCTCTGATGAAAGTTTTAGAGTCACTTAAGTATACTATCACATCAATCTACAAATTAATGAAATTTTGACTTCTTCCTTTTCTATTTGTATCCCTTTGACTTCCCTTTGTTGTCTAATTGCTCTGGCTAGGACTTCCAGTACTATATTGAATAGGTAGGGTGAGATTGGGCAGCCTTGTCTAGTCCCTGATCTTAGTGGGATTACTTCAAGTTTCTCTCCATCTAGTTTGATATTGGCTACTGGTTTGCTGTATATATCTTTTACTAAGTTTAGGTATGGGACTTAAATTCCTGTTCTTTCCAAGACTTTTACAATGAAGGGATATTGAATTTTGTCAAATACTTTATCAGAATCTAGTGAGTATGATCATGTGATTTTTTTCCTTTGAGTTTGTTTATATAATAGATTACACTGATGATTTCCAAATATTGAACCATCCCTGCATTCCTAGGATAAAGCCTACTTGATCATAATGGATGATTGTTTTGAGGTGTTCTTGGATTTGGTTTGTGAGAATTTTATTGAGTATTTTTGCATCTCTATTCATAAGGGAGTTTGATCTGAAGTTCTCTTTCTTTATTGGGTCTTTGTGAGGTTTAGGTAAAAGCGTGATTGTAGCTTCATAGAACGAATTGGGTAGTGTTCCTTCTGTTTCTATTTTGTGGAATAGTTTGAAGAGAATTGGTATTAGGTCTTCCTTGACGGTCTGATAGAATTCTGCACTAAAACCATCTGTCCTGGGCTTTTTTTTTGTTGGGGATACTTTTAATGACTGCTGATATTTCCTTAGGGGTTATATGACTGTTTAGATGGTTTATTTGAATCTTTTTGTATCTGTTGAGGACAGTTTTGTGACCAATTATATGGTTTTATTTTGGAGAAGGTACCATGAGGTGCTGAGAAAAAAGGTATATTCTTTTACTTTAGGATGAAATGTTCTATAGATATCTGTTAAATCCATTTTTTCCATGACTTCTGTTAATTTCAATGTGTCTTTGTTTAGTTTCTGTTTCCATGATCTGTCCATTGCTGAGAGTGCAGTGTTGAAATCCCACTATTGTTTGAGATGCAATGTGAGTTTGAGCTTAATAAAGTTTCTTTTATGTATATGGGTGCCCTTGCATTTGGAGCATAGATGTTCAGAATTGAGAGTTCATCTTGGTAGATTTTTCCTTTAATGAGTATGAAGTGTCCTTCATTATCTTTTTTGATTACTTTTGGTTGAAAGTCGATTCTATTTGATATTAGAATGGCTACTCCAGCTTGTTTCTTGGGACCATTTGCTTGGAAAATTGTTTTCCAGCCTTTTACTCTGAGGTAATGTCTGTCTTTGTCACTGAGGTGCGTTTCTTGTATGCAACAAAATTCTGGGTCCTGTTATGTATCCAGTCTGATAGTCTACGTCTTTTTATTGGAGAATTGAGTCCATTGATATTAAGGGATATTAAGGCTGCCATGGCTTACCACATTCCTGTGAGGTGGCCAGTCCTCAGACTCACCTGTGCTATAAGCCAGGCCAAGGGGCAGAGGACCACAACTGAGTGGTAGGCAGGAGAGGGTCACAGGCCTTTGGGGTGTGCTGCAGAAACACGATATCAGTGACCTTATCTCTGTTTCCAGCTGTCCCATTCTGCCCCAATGTTACCAATCCTTAAACCTCACAGAAGACTCCAGAGTGCAAATCTATGTACAAAGTAAGGCGGCATAAAGACATGCCCTCACTGACCTCGTGGACCGCGTTCATCCCTGAGAAAGGGGGGATGGGGGTGGGTTTCAACACTGCTGAATCTCAACTTCGTGGATAGCTGTATTGTGCAATTTGTGGGTGGTGTTTTTGTTTCGGGCTTGGATTTGTTTGTTTGTTTTTTGAGAATTTATTTATTATTTAATATTTGTTAAAAATTGACACCTGAGGTGAAGAAAACTTTGCTCCTCATTTAACTTTGGTACCTGCTATCTGTCTAGAAAATTGTCCATTTCATTCTGATTTTCCAGTTTTGTTGAGTATAGTCCTTTGTAGTAGGATCTGATGATTTTTTAATTTCCTCACTTTCTGTTGTTATGTCTCCCTTTGAGGTTCTAATTTTATTAATTTGGATACTGTCTCTGTGCCCTCTGGTTAGTCTGGCTAAGGGTTTATCTATCTTGTTGATTTTCTCAAAGAATCAGCTCCTGGTTTTGTTGATATTTTGTATAGTTCTTTTTGTTTCTACTGGTTGATTTCAGCCCCGAGTTTGATTATTTCCTGCTGTCTACTCCTCTTGGGTGTATTTGCTTCTTTTTGTTCTAGAGCTTTCAGGTGTGCTGTCAAGTTGCTAGTATATGCTCTCTCCAGTTTCTTTTTGTAGGGACTTAGAGCTATGAGTTTTCCTCTTAGCACTGCTTTCATGGAGTCCCACAGGTTTTGGTATGATATTTTCTCATTTACACTGAATTCTAAAAGTCTTTAATTTCTTTCTTTCTTTTTTCCTTGACCAAGTCATCATTGAGTAGAGTGTTGTTCAGTTTCCACGTGTATGTGGGCTTTCCATTGTTTTTGTCATTATTAAAGACCAGCCTTAGTCCTTGATGATCTGATATTATGCAAGGGATTATTTCAATCTTTTTGTACCTGTTGAGGACTGTTTTGTGACACAATTATATGGTCTGTTTTGGAGAAGGTACCATGACGTGCTGAGAAAAAGGTATATTTCTTTGTTTTAGGATGAAATGTTCTATAGATATCTGTTAAATCCATTTGGTCCATAACTTCTATTAATTTCAATGTGTCTCTGTTTAGTTTCTGTGTCCATGATCTGTCCATTGCTGAGAGTGCGGTGTTGAAATCCCACTATTGTTTGAGATGCAATGTGAGTTTTGAGCTTTAGTAAAGTTTCTTTTATGTATTGGGTGCCCTTGCATTTGGAGCATAGATGTTCAGAATTGAGAGTTCATCTTGGTAGAGTTTTCCTTTGATGAGTATGAAATGTCCTTCCTTACCTTTTTTAATTACTTTTGGTTGAAAGTCGATTTTATTTGACATTAGAATGGCTACTCCAGCTAGTTTCTTGGGAACATTTGCTTGGAAAATTGTTTTCTATCCTTTGCTCTGAGGTAGTTTCTGTCTTTGTCACTGAGATGCATTTCCTGTATGCAGCAAAATTCTGGGTCCTGTTTATGTATCTAGTCTGATAGTCAATGTCTTTTTTTTATTGGGGATTTGAATCCATTGATGTTAACAGATATTAAGGAAAAATGATTGTTGCTTCCTGTTATTTTTGTTATTAGATGTGGAATTATGTTTGTGTAGCTATCTTCTTTTGGGGTTGTTGTAAGATTACTTCCTTGCTTTTTCTAGGTTGTAGTTTCCCTCCTTGTGTTGTTTTCCATCAATTATCCTTTGAAGTGCTGGATTTGTGGGAAGATATTGTGTAAATTTTGTTTTGTCATGGAATATCTTGGTTTTTCCATCTATAGTGATTGAGAGTTTTGCTGGGTATAGTAGTAGTCTGGGCTGGCATTTGTGTTCTCTTAGAGTCTGTATGATATCAGTCCAGGATCTTCTGGCTTTTATAGTCTCTGAAGAGAAGTCTGGTATAATTCTTATAGGTCTGCCTTTATATGTTACTTGACCTTTTTCCCTTACTGCTTTTAGTATTTTTTTTTGTTTGTTTGTTTTGTGCATTTGATGTTTTGATTATTATGTGATGGGAGGTATTTCTTTTCTGGTCTTGTCTATTTGGAGTTCTGTAGGCTTCTTGTATGTTCATGGGCATCTCTTTCTTTAAGTTAGGGAAGTTTTCCTTTATAACTTTGTTGAAGATTTTTACTGGCCCTTTTAGTTGGGAATCTTCACTCTCATCTATAACTATTATCCCCAGGTTTCATCTTCTCATTGTGTCCTGGATTTCCTGGATGTTTTGGGTTAGGACCTTTTTGCATTTTGCATTTTGTTTGACAGTTGTGTCAATGTTTTCCATGGTATCTTCTGCACATGAGATTCTCTCTTCTATTTCTTGTATTTTGTTGGTGATGCTTGCATCTATGACTCCTGATCTCTTTTCTAGGTTTTGTATCTCCAGGATAGTCTCCCTTTGAGATTTCTTTATTATTTCTACTTTCATTTTTAGATCCTGGATGGTTTTGTTTAATTCCTTCACCTGTTTTGTTGTGTTTTCTTGCAATTCTTTAAGGGATTTTTGTGTTTCCTCTTTAAGGGCTTCTACCTGTTTACCTGTGTTCTCCTATACTTTAAGGGAGCTATTTATCTCCTTCTTAAAATCCTCTATCATCATCATGAGAAGTGATTTTAATTATTTTCCGGTGTGATGGGGTGTCCAGGGCTTATTATGGTGGGAGAATTGGGTTCTGATGAGCCAATTAACTTTGGTTTCTGTTGCCTATGTTCTTGTGCTTGCTTTTAGTCATCTGGTTAACTCTAGTTCTACCTGCACTCATGGTCTCTGACTCAATCCTGTCTTTCTAGTTATCTTGCTTGTGTCAGAACTCCTCAGAGTTCAGATGTCTCTGTGATTCTGATCTCCTGGGTGGAAGAACTCCTGGGACTCAGGCCACCTCTGGATCCTGAAATTCTGCTGCTCTGAGTGCAGTGGTTGCTCTAGGATAGCTCAGGATATGGTGGAGCAGACCAGCTAGGGGTTCACTGCTCCGAGTGTAAGGCTCCTCCACTGCTCTGAATTCAGTGGCTCTTCTAGAATGTCTCAAGATATGGTGTTTTCAAGGAAGCAGACCAGCTAGGTGTCTCCCCCAGCCGAAAGACCATATTCTCATTCTTAAGACACATCATAAGGATCATCTTCATATATTTTATGAAGTTTCTATTGCACAAGGTTTCTAATAACACCTCAAATACATTTCCATTCCAAATTCTCTCCTGGAACTCCCTTTCTCAACATCACTCCCCTCCCCTTGCCCTCCTGATCTTCTGATTCCTGTACCCTAACTCGCATACCACCTATAAAGTTTATTCTATTATCCTGTCACAGCTAGATCCACATACTTTCCAGGTCCCTTTACCTAACTTCTCTGGATCTATGGATTGTGGGTTGCTTATCATTTATTTAATGACTAATATCCATATATAAATGAATGAAGACCATTTTTATATTTCTTGGTCTGGGTTATCTTGTTCAGTATTTTTTTTTCTAGGTAAATCCATCTGTCATCAAATTTCCATTGTTTTTAACAGCTGACTAATACTATTGTGTAAATGTATCACATTTTCTTTATTATGCATCTATTGAGGGACATCAGATTGTTTTCAGTTTCTGGCAGTTATGAATAAAGCAGCAATGAATACGTTTGATCAAGTGTACTTATAGTGTGGTAAAGTATTCTTTAGGTATTTCATCAAGAGTGCTATAATTGGATCTTGGGGTAGATAGATTCGAAAAATTCTGAAGAACCATCACAGTGATTTTTCAGAGTAGCTGTACAAATTTAAAATTCCTCCATTAATGGAGGACTATTCTCCTTATTCCACATTCTCAACAGCATGAACTGTCACTTGTGTTAATGATTTTAGCTATTCTAACAAGTGTAATATGGAACTTCAAAGTAGTTTTGATGTGCTTTTCTTGAGACGTTCAACATTTTATTCAGTGTTTCTTAGCCATTTGTAATTTCTCTATTGAAATTTATATTTCAATATAAATACCTGTTCATTTCTATACTCTATTTTAATTGGATTTTTTTGTTTTTTTTGATGTCTAATTCCTTGAGTTCTTTAAATATTTTGGATATTAGTCTTCTATTGGATGTAGAAGTGGAAAAAATCGTTTTTATTCTGTAGGTTGCAACTTTGTCTGAATGACTGTGTGCTATGACTTACAGAAGCTTTTCAGTTTCAAGAGATCTGATAATTGTTTGTTAATCATAGTGGATTGATGGTCTGTACAGAAAATCTCCTGAGTCACTGAGTTCAAGACTATTCTTCACTTTTCTTTCTCTCCTTTGTAGTGTGTCTATTTTTATGTTGAAGTCTTTGTTTCCACTTGGACTTGAGTTTTGTAAAGAGTCATAATTATGGATCTATGTCCATTCTTCTACATGCAGACATCCAGATAAACCAGCACCATTTGTTGAAGATTATTTCTTTTTTGCATTGCATATTTCTGGATTCTGTACAAAAAAAATATAATGATTCATGGATATAATGATTTTATGTCTGGGTCTTCAGTATGATTCAATTGATAAACATGTCAATTTTTATGTAAATACCATGTAGTTTTCATTACTATAACTCAGAAATAGAACTAGACATCTAGGATGGTGACACCTACAGATGTTCATTTATTGTGTGGATCATATTAGCAAACCCAGGGTGATTTTTTTTTTATTTCATATGAAGTTGAAAATTGTCCTTTCAAGGTCTATGAAGAATTATGTTGTAAGTTTGATGGATATTTCATTGAATCTATAGATTGTTTTGATAAGATGACCATTTTTCCTATGTTAATTCCTATGGATGCACCAGGATGGGAGATCTCTTTGTCTTCTGATATCTTCTTCAATTTCTTTCTCAAGGACTTGAAGTGCTTGTTATGTATTTTTTGCTTGACTGACTAAAATTTTGCAAGATATTTTATTTAAAAGGGACTATTGGGAAGCATGTTGCTTCCATGATTTTCTTCCTCAGTCTATTTGTTATTTGTACGTTGGATACTGATTTTTATGAATTAATTTTGTAGCCAGCTACATTGCTGAAACTGTTCATCAGCTGTAAGAGGTTAATGATAAAATTTTTAGTTTCACACAAACACACACACACACATACACACACACACACAAATTGCAAATAAAGATACTTTGACTTCTTTTCAAATTTGTATCCCCTTGATCTCCTTCGGTTGTCTTATTGCTCTAAGATTTTAAGCACTATATTGAATAATTACAGAGAGTATGGGAAACCTGATTTGATTGGAATTACTTTGAATATCTCTCCATTTGAATGGATGATTCCTATAAACTGCCTTTATTAAGTTTAATATGTCCCTTATATTCCTAATTTCTCCAGGAGTTTTTTCATGAATGGTTGTTCTATTATGTCAAAGGTATTTTCTGCATCTAATGAGATGAATGTGTTTTTTCTTTCAGTTTGTTTATATGGTAGATTACATTTATTGATTTTCATATATTGAACCATCCCTGCATCTCTGGGATGATGCCTACTTGATCATGGTAGATGATCTTTTATATTTATTTATGCTTGGATTAAGTTTACAAATATTTTATTGACATTTTTGCAACTATGTTCATAAGTTAAATTGGTATATAATTCACTTTTTTGTTGATCTTTTTTGTTGTTTTTATTTTGTTATTTTTATTGGATATTTTATATTTACATTTCAGATGTTTATCCCCTTACCCCATATCTCCCCCACCCAGGAACTCCCATCCCATCCCCCCTTCTCCTGCTTCTATGAGGATGTGCCCCTACCCACCCACCCACTCCTACCTCCACACCCTCGAATTCCTCTACACTGGGTGTCCAGCATTCATGGGACCAAGGATCTCCTCTCCCACCTATACCCTAAAAGGTCATCCTCCCCTACATATATAGCTGGAGCCATGAGTCCATCCCTATGTGCTCCCAGGCTGGTGGTTTAGACTCTGGGGCTCTGGTTGGTTGGTATTGTTGCTCTCCCCATGGGGCCACAAGCCCTTTCAGCTCCTTCAGTATTCTCTCTAACTCTTCCATTGGGAACCCCATGATCAGTTCAATGGTTATTTGTGAGCATCCGCCTCTGAATATATCAGACTCTTGCAGAGCTCTAAGGAGACAGCTATATCAGGCTCCTGTCAGCATGCACTTCCTGACATCCACATCAGAATCTACCTTTGGTGACTGCACATGGGATGGATACCCAGGTGGAACAGTCTCCAGACGGCTCCTCCTTTAGTTTCTGTCCCACACTTTGTCTCCATATCTGTTCCCTTGAGTATTTATTACTCCTTCTAAGAAGGACCGAAGCACCCAAACTTTGTTGAGTCTTTATGTAGTTTGTATATCAGGATAACATGAGTATCATAAAATGAATTAGGTGATGTTCCTTTACTTTCTCTTTTGTGGGGTAATTTGAGGAAAATTAGTGTTAAATCTTTGAAAGTTTGGTAGAAATCAGGGCCAGGGCTTTCTTCATTGGGAGACTCTTAATGGTTGTTTTTATTACACTAGAGGTTATAGGTCTATTTAGATTGCTTACCTGGTCTTGGTTTAACTTTGGTAAGTCATGTCTGTCAAGAAAATTACCCATGTCTTTTTAGATTTTTCAATTCTGTGAAGTACAGATTTTAAAATTATGTCCTTGTGATTCTCTAGATTTTCATAGTATCTTGTTGGTTTGCCCAAATTTGTGTTTCTGATTGTTAATTTGGATAGTCTCTCTTGGTATTTTAGTTTGTTTTGATAACATTTTGTCTATTTTGTTGCTTTTCTCAAAGAACTAACTCTTTGTTTCTATATTAATAATTCCAACCCTGATTTTCATTAACTGTAACCCTCTACTACTCTTGGGTGTGATTATTTCATTTTGTTCTAGAATATTCAGATGTGCTGTTCAGTTGCTAGTAAGATATCTTTTCAGTTTTCTTATATAGGCCCTTATTGCTATGAACTTGCCTATTAGAACCACATTTCATTAGTTTGGGCATGTTGGCTAACTGTTTTTATTGAATTCTACAAAGACTTTAGTTTCCTTCTTTACTGACCTATTTTCATTCCATATAGGGTTCTTTCATACCTAAAAGTTTGTAAGCATTCTGGTGTTTCTATTGTCGTTTAGTATCCAGGTTTAATCCATGGTAGTCTAACAGTAAGGACGGTGTTATTTCAATTTTTTATGTATTGAGACTTGATTTGTGTTTGATACGTGGTCAATTTGGAGAAAGCTTCATAAAATACAGAGAAGAGAGTATATTCTGTGTTTGGGTTAAATTTTCTATTGATACCTTGTGATAGTTTGTATGTGCTAGGCTCAGGGAGTGGCACTGTTCGAAGGTGTGGCCTTGTTGAAGTAGGTGTGCCCCTGTGAGAGTGGGCTTTAATACCCTTGTCCTAGCTGCCTGGAAGTCAGTATTCTGCTCGCTGCCTTCAGATGAAGATGTAACTCTCAGCTACTCCTGTATCATGTCTGCCTGGATACTGACATGTTCCTACCTTAACAATACTGGATTGAACTTCTGAACCTGTAAGCCAGCCCCAATTAAATGTTGTCCTTTATAAGAATTGCCTTAGTCAGGGTGTCTGTTATGTCCATTTGGTATCTTATATCTGTTAGTTCCAGAATTTTTCTGTTTAGTTTTTCTCTGGATGACCTATACAATGGTGAGACCTGGGTATTAAATTTTTCCTACTATCAGTGTGTGACAATCAAAGCTGTATTATTATATCCTTTACAATATTCTGTATTTCCCTATCTCTTTTTATTAGCTTTGGATTTAAAGTCTTATTTTAGATATTAATATGGCTACACCAGCTTGCTTCTTAAGACAATTTGCATGGGATAACTTTTTATATCCCTTTTCCCTGAAGTAACATCCTTTTCTGAAGTTGAGGTATATTTCTTGGATGTAGGACAATAATTTATCCTGCTGGTTTTACATCCATTATGTTAGTTTGTGTCTTTTACTGGACAATTATGATCATTTATTTTGAGAACTAAGAATAACCAATGACTGTTAATTCCTGTCATGTTGTTGCTGTTGTACTTTGTGAGATACGTGTTTGTGTGTTTGTGTGTCTATATGTATGTATGTGTTCTCCTTCTTTTGGTTTTGCTGGTGTGAGATTATATATTCCCGGTGTTTCCTTAGTTGTACTAATCCTCTTTGATTAGAGTTTTGCTTTCTAGCAAGTTCTGCAAGACTGAATTTGTAGAGAAATAGTGTTTAAATTTGTCTTTGTCATGGAATATCATATATATATATATATATGATTATTAAAAGTTTTGCTGGGTATAGTAATCTGGGCTGTCATCTGCGGTCTCTTAAAATCTGCAGCACATCTGTCCAGGCCCTTCTGGCTTTTGGAGTCTTCCTTGAGAACTTATGTTTTAATTCTAATAGGTTTTTCTTTGTATGTTGCTTGGGCATTGTTCCTTTCTATTTTTAATATTCTTTGTTTTGAACATTTAGTGTGTTGACTATTATGTCCTGAGGTATCTTACTTTTCTGGTCCAATCTATTTTGGATTTTGTATGTTTCTTGTACCATTATAAGTATGTTCTTCTTTAGGTTAGATTTTTGGTTTTTTTGTATTTTGTTTCTTATGTTTACAATACTGTAAAGTTTATTCCAGTTTTCTCAGTTTCTGTGTTTAATTTTCTCATCTGACAGCAGGAATGTGACTTCCATTACCTTCCATAAACTTATTTATTTGATAAAATGTAATGTAATGTTTGGTGCTACAGCCTTTCCTTTGTTCCCCCACTTGGACTGCACTCTGAAATCCTGCTTCCTTTTATCATCCTGAGAAGAAATCATTCAATTCCATCTCTACACACTAGGGACCCAAGATGATACACTCCCGATCCTTTTCCAGGTCTTATGCACTTCACTACATTTTTCATTATGGTAACACATTATTCTCTCATCTGTAACATGCTATGTCTTGCAGATGTTGTCTACAGAACGGCCTCTTTCCTGCAGTGCTTTACCAAAACTCTCAGGTGTCCTTGACACAAAAACCTACCTATCTTACAATGCCCACCTGAAAAAATTTAGAACTATATTTCTGTGAAGCAATAGAACAAGTAGGATTCTACTTTTATTTCATAAATCATGAATTATGAATCTTTATTTATAGTCATTAAGAATATTTTGCTCATTAAAAAGCAAGATATCCACTAAGTGACATTTTATTTTATATATATATATGTGCGTGTGTGTGTGTCTGTGTGTGTGTGTGTATGTGTGCGTGTATGTGTATATGTATATATGCTTTAACTAAAAAAAAATAAATCTCTATGTTAGGTTTCTTTTAATCTTCACTTATATTATCTTTAAGAAGGGAAAAGTTCTGTGATTTTTTAAAAAATATTTTCTAGCCTTTGATCTGGGATTCTTCTCTTTCCTCTGTTTCTACCATTGATTGATTTGTTCTTTTTATAGTGTCTGAAATTTTCTGATGTCATGTTGCAGAACATTTATTTGCTTATTTAGATTTAACCTTTTATTTGATGGTTATATACCTTTTCTGTCATACTTCTGATGCCTTAGTTTTTCTTTTCATTCTTATTTATTTATTTATTTACTTATTTAATTAATTATTTATTCTTTTTTTTTTATTCACTTTATATCCTGATTGCTGCCATCCCTCTGGGTCCCCCACTCTCATAGTCCCTTACCTTAGCCCCCCTCACCTTCTCCTCTGAGAAGCTGGTAGCCTCTGCTGTGTAGCCCTCAACACTGGCACATCAAATCTGTTCATGTGTTGAGCATAGGTGTGCTCCCCAACTGAGGTCAGGCAAGGCAGCCCAATTAGGGGAACTTACTCCAGAGACAACCAACAGATTAGAGGTAGTCTCTGCTTCAGTTTTAGGTGGGACGACCATGAAGACCAAGCTGCACATCTACTACATATGTGTGGGAGGCCTAGGTCCAGCCCGTGTACGTTCTTTGGTTGGTGGTTCAGATTCTGTGAGCCCCAGGGGTCCATGTTCATTGACTCTGTTGGTTTTCCTGTGGAGTCCCTATTCCTTTTCCAGTCCCTCAATTCATCACCCAACTCTTCCATACGAGTTCCTGAACTCAATCCAATCTTTGGCTGAGGGTCTCTGCATGTATTGCAGCAAGCAAATAGGCAGAGCAATCTCAGAGGACATTTATGCAGGATCCTGTATGCAAGCATAATATAACATTTTTAATAGTGTCAGTGATTGGTGTTTGTCCATGGGATGGGTCTCAAGTTGAGTCAGTTATTGGTTGACCATTCACTCAGTCTCTGCTTCATCCACCACCTCTGTATTTCTTGTATGAGGATAAATTTTGTTATGAAAGTTGTGGGGGTGGGTTGGTGTCTCTGAGACATGGCAACAGGAGGTGGCTTCTTCAGTTTCCACACCATCATTGCTATGCGTCTCGGCTAAGGTCAACCCCATTAATTCTCCTGGCCTTGTGGCCCACTCACCTGTCTCTCTTCAATTTTCTGATCCAGAATCCCACACTATGCTCCCCGTGCCCTCTTTTACCCAGTACCCTCCCTCCATCTTCCTCTATAACTATTTTTATTTCCCCTTCTCTAGTAAGAATCAAGCATTCTCTCCTGGCCTTTACTCTTGTTTAGCTTCTTTTGGTCTGTAGAATGTACTGTAGATATTCTGTAACTTATGTCTAATAAGAGTTTATAAGTGAGTATAAATCATGCATGTCCCTTAGGGTCTAGTTTACCTCACTCAGGATTATATTCTTAGGTTCCATTGATGTGCCTACAAAATTCATGATGTCTTTGTTTTTTAATGGCTGAATAGTATTCCATTGTGTAGATGTACCACATTTTTGTTATCCCTTTGTCAGGTGAGGAACATCTAAGTCTTTCCACTTTCTGGGTATTACAAATTAAACTGTTGTAAAAATAGTTTAGCAAGTGACCCTGTAGTATAGTGGGGCTTCTTTTGGGTATATACTCAAAAGTGGTATACCTGGAACTATTAAACTGAAACTATTCCCAGTTTCTAAAAACAGCCCATATTGTCCTCCAAAGTGGTTGTAAAAGTTGAAGACCCAACAGCATGGAGGCGTGTTCCCCTTGCTCCACATCCTCAACAGCATTTATTATGCCTTAAGATTTTAATCATAGCCATTATGATGGATATAAGATAAAATCTCAGGGTTATTTGATTTCCAATTCTTTGATGACTAAGGACTTGGAACATTTCAAGTCTCTTGAGAGTTAGGTGCATCATCTCTGATTGAACACAGACCCAGTAGTCCTCTGATGTATATGTGTTGGGGGCCTCAGATCAGCTGGTGTATGCTGCCTTTTTGGTGGTCCAGTGTTTGAGAGATCTCAGGAGTGCAGATTAATTGAGACTGCTATTCCTCTGACATGGTTGCCCTCCTTCTCAGTTTCTTCCAGCCTTTTCCTAATTCAACCACAGGGGTCAGCAGCTTCTGCCCATTGGTTGGGTACAAATAACTGTATCTGACTCTTTCAGCTGTTTGTTGGATTTTCAGGAGGACAGTCATGTTAGGTCCCTTTTTGAGAGTACTCCATAACCTCAGTAATAGTGTCAGGCCTTGGGACCTCCCCTTGAGCTGGATCCCACTTTGTACCTGTCACTGAACCTTCTTTTCCTCAGCTTCTCTCCATTTCCATCTGTGTAGTTCCTTCAGAAAGGAACAATTATGGTCAGAGTTTTGACTGTGGGATGGCAAACCCCTCCCCCATTTGATGTCCTGGCTTCCTGCTGGAAGTGGGCTCTATAAGTTCCTTCTCCCTACTGTCGGGCATTTCACCTGCTGTCCCTCCCTTTGAGTCCTGAGAGTCTCCCACCTCCCAGGTTTCTGGTGCATTCTGGAGGGTCCCCCCAACCTCCTACCTCCCTAGGTTGCCTGTTTCCATTCTTTCTGTAAAACTTGAGGTCACGGATGGTGATACAATTCCAGAAGCTATTTATTGTTCTAGATAGTTCTAGCTATTCTGGATTTTGTGTTTTGTCTGTATAAACTTGAGAATTTCTCTCTCAAGTTTTATAATAAATTGTGCTGGAATTTTGATTGGGCTTGCATTGAATCTCTAGATTGCTTTTGATAAAGAAGACTATTTCACTATATTAATCCTAGCAATCCATGAGCATTGAATATTTTTCCATTTTCTGATATCTTCCTCAAATTCTTTCTTCAGTAATTTGATATTCTTGTCATGAGGCTGTTTCACCTGCTTGGATAAAGTCACCCCAAGATATTTTATATTATTTGCACTATTCTAAAGGGTGCTGTTTCTGTAATTTTTCTTGGCCAGTTTATAATTTACATAATGGAGGGCTACTAAGGTGTTTGTTTATTTTTATATCCAGCCATTTTGCTGAAGGTGTTTATCCCCTGTGTGTGTTCTCTGGTAGAATTTTGGGGGTTGCTTATATATACCATCATATCATCTGCAAATTAGTGATACTTTGATTTTCCTTTCCAGTTTGTAGCCTCTTGATGTCTTTAGTTGTCTTTTGCTCTAAGTAAAACTTCAAGTGCTATACTGAATAGGTAGAGAGAGATTAGGCAGCCTTATATTGTCCTTGATTTTAGTTGAATTGTTTTAAATTTCTCTCCATTTAGCTTGTGGTTGGTTATTGGCTTGCTGCATGTTGCTTTGATATGTTTAGGTATGAGCCTTGTATGCTCTAAGACTTTTAACCTGAAAGGGTATTGAATTTTGTCAAAGACTTTTTCAGCGTCTAATTACATGATCATGTGATTTTTTACAGTATGTTTATATAGTGAATTATGTTGATGAATTTTCATATCTTGAACCATTCTGGAAAACATTAGATGAAGCCTATTTGATGATGATAGATGATGTTATTGATGTTTTTCTGTGTTCAGTTTTTGAATATTTTTTATTGAGTGGTTTTGGATCAATGTTCAATTAGAGAAATTGGTCTGAAATTCTCTTTCTTTATTGAGTCTTTGTCTGGTTTAGGCATCAAGGTGAATGTGGCCTCATAGAATGAGTTTGACATGTTTCCTTATGTTTATATTTTGTGGAATAGTCTGAGGAATATTACATTAGTTCTTTTTAAAGGGTCTGGTAAAATTCTGCACTAAAAACCATCTGGCCCTGGGATTTTTTTAGTTGGATGACTACTGACAACATCTCTTTGTTTAGGAATTACAGGGCTGTTTGATTTAACTTCGGTAAGTGGAATTTGTATAGAAAATCATCTATTTTGATAAGATTTTCCAATGATGTTGAGAATAGGTTTTGAATTTTTATATTCCCTTGTTGTCTGTTATGCCCTCTTCTTTTCTGATTTTGTTTATTTGGATACTGTTTCTTTGTCTTTTAGTAAGTTTGGCTGAGGATATTGTAGATCAGGTAAGGCTTACTTTGTGACAAACTATATGTTCAATTTGGAGGATTCATGAGTTGCTGAGAAGAAGGTAATTTTTTCTGTTTAGGTGAAATAATTCTGTATATGTCTATTAGAGTTCATTTGATTTTAAACTTCTGTTAGTTTTTTTATTTCTCTACCTAGTTTTTGTCTAGGTGAACTGTTAATTGGTGGGATATCAAGGTTCCCACTGTTGGTGTGTGTGGTTTCAATGTGCCATTTAAGCTTTAGCAAAGTTGTTTTTTCGGTTTGTTTGTTTTGTTTTAACAAATGTAGGTGACCTTGTGTTTGGGGCATAGATATTCAGAATTGAGCTATCATCTTGGTAGTTCTTTCATTTGATGACTTTTAAGTGTCCTTCCATGTCTCTTTTGACTAATTTTGGTTGAAAGTTTATTTATTAGATATAAGAATGGCTATTCCAGCTTGCTTCTTGGGCCCTTTGCTTGGAAATAATTTTTTCAGTCTTTTACACTGAGGTAATGTATATTCTCTCTTGGTTCCCTGAGGGACAAGTCTGACTGCATAGGGGTTGATGTCAAAAGTATCCCCTCTCTAGAGAAAATACATCAGGATGGGTATGGCCCTCATGCCTCACTGGACAATGACAGGAGGACTAGAGCCATTACAAGGTCCTCTTCAATTATTGGAGGTCAGGCCTCTATCCCCACCTTCGCAAGATTAGAATCACCACAGCCCTTCTATACTAGAGAAGGGAGGAGATGTCAAGGGCAGCCCTGCTTATACACTGAAGGCCTAAAATCAGCCAGAGGCCTAAAAATAAGCAATAGGCCTGACATACATACATGATAACACAATGTCTTGGGTCTCTGTGGAAAAACACTGAAACAGAAGGCTATAAACTATTGTAAACAGGCAGCTTCTGTGGAAATTTACCAGCCTGAGTAGTCATAGATCTTATAAATTGGCAGCCTTGGCAGACAGTACCAACTTAGATAAGGACAAGTGAATCATAGGCAGAGTCATAGTGACCTGGCCCCTGAACCTTCACCCAGCTGATACCCTGTTCTGAATGGTATCTGTACTTCCCCTGAACATCTATGCTCCGGTGTCATTCCCTTCCCCACATCCTGCCTTTTTGTGTTTATAACCCCTGTGTGAATAAGTAAATTATGATGTGATTTAAATAATTAAATTAATTAAATTAATTAATTAAAAAAAATATTCAGGGCTAGATAACTAGTAGGATAGTTGTCCTCTGGTGGAGTCACACATGCTCTGGCTTTTGTTCTTTGTATTCTTTTGAGGGCCCTAGGCATCTCGATTACTTTAGACCCTGGATATTCCTACTGTAATATATATTGATTGGGATGGTGCCTAACCTTGATGATATTGGTATCACAGGACTCTGGTAAGTATCCTTGAGCTCTAAGATTCTAGATCAGCAGTTTGATGATGGTAGATGGAGAGCTGGCAGGAGAATTTCATTTCCATCTCTTATATTCTGTTTGTTAAGCTTGCCTCTATAGTTTGTTTAAGAATTCCTAAGAATTCAGTTCCAGAATTTTATAATTTTGGGTTTTTGTTCTTGATTCTATTTCCATTTTCAGATCTTCTACAGATTCATTCATTTTCTTCCACATATCTTTGTGTTTTCCTGAATTTATTTAGGGATCTACTCATTTCATGGCACTATATTTTTGTGATTTCTCAGATGACTTTAACAGATTTATTCTCTTCTTTGCACTGTTTGTATTTTTTATATTTCTTTAAGGAATTTAATATTTTCCTCTTTAGTGACCTCTGTCATCTTCACACAGGCAGTTTTAAGTTTTTTTCTTTGTGCTTATCTCTGTTGGAATATTTAGGCCATGCTATGGTAGTATAGCTGGGCTTTAGTGGAGACTTAATGCCCTGGATATGTGTGTTTGTGTGTGTGTGTGTGTGTGTGTGTGTGTGTGTGTGTGTGTTTTATGCATCTAGGACTGGAATGACTATAAGTCTAGATGCTGATTTCTTTTTGTGGGAGGGTGTTTTATTTTGTTTATTGGTTTCTATTTCTCTTCTGCATTTTCATAGAGTATGATGCCTATATAATGCCTAGTAGGAAATTTCCTTTAGGTCAGTTATTTGGAGACACTGTTGGTTCTAGGTAAAATGTGTTTACTTAGTATTGCTTAGTTGACACTTACAAATGGTGATAGTTTGGTGTCTAAAAGGGTCTTGTTATTTTTGTTTCTTATAATCAGAGTAGACAATGATGAGAGGTCACTTCTAAAGGTCTACTACAGTTCTGGGCATGAGCCTAGAGTTTGGATCTAGATTAACAGCAGGAAAAGAAAGGTCTACAAACATCTTACCTCTTTCCCTGGTAGGAATTATATATAGTTAGAGGTAAGTGTCTGCTGCAGGTGGATGCTGGGATAAAACAAGTGGAGAGAGGGAGGTTTAGAGGAAAAGGTCTGTGGAATCCACTGGGCATGTGAAAAGAGGGAGATGAAATAATGCAGCAGATGTTCTGTTGCAGAGATATAGATGAGACTGAGGGACTGGGTTTAGAGAGGGAAGGATTGTTGAAGGTTTTCAGTTTGCTTGTCTATTTCTCTGTCTTCCTGCTTAGCTGATGTGCTCACATAGAATGCCTGCTGATATTGGAGGCTAGATGTTATTTCCATTGCCTACTCATCTCGTGTGTTCCCAGTGGATGCCTACTGGTTTTGGAAGCTGGATACTGAAATCAGTTGGGAGAAGAAAGATTGGAGAAGATCTTTGTCATCCCTTGAGATGGGGACAGAGAGTAAAGGGCTACTTTAGTAGGTGTTCTCCTGCAGGGGTAAAAAATGAATGGGAAAACTGGAGTGTGGGCCTATGACAGGAGGAGCAGACATAGGGGTAACGATCTACTATCAATTTGTATGCTTCCAGGGCAGGAGTAACCACTCCTGTGTTTACAATGTGTTTAGCAATGGGTGTCTGCTGGAGTTTGGGCCTGGGATAAAATAATATAAAGTACATTATATGCTTAAAAGATAATTTTATAGAGATAGAGGTATAGCTTATATGAAAGAGTACAGGCTTGGCATGTATAAAACCACAGTTTCTAATCCACATGGTTGTAAAAACAAAATGAATAATCAAAACAAATAAAAAGTTCACAACATCTGGAAATATTACTGAACGGAATGTTTTCTTTAAGAAGATCTTTGAGTGTAGAGAGATGGTTCTGTGGTTAAGAGAACTTGTTGCTCTTGCAGAGGATCAGGGTTTGGTTCCAGATACACATGGTGACTTACAGCTATCCTTAACTACAGTTCAGTGATCCATTACTCAACTCTGACTTCTGTGATACTAGGCATACATACAAAAGACTTAGAAACATACAGGCAATACACACACATACACACACACACAACACACCACACACACACACACACACACACATGCATACACATACACCCACCACCACCACCACCACCACCACCACAATAACAACAACAGCAATTAAATAAAATTATGTTAAATAAAGGTTCAAAAAGAAGATCCTCAGATTGTCTCTTGGCATAGTGTCAGAAGGTGCTATGCAGGCTGCTAAGGGAGAAAAGTCAGTATTGGTCTTACCTAGTTAGGAACGCTGCATGCTAGAGTATCAAAATATTAGAAAAGTTATGCCCCCCCTAAAGAAATGGTAGCATACCTGTTTGAGGGATGTAAGATTGCTTTCTGGTTGAATATAAGATCAGAACCATGGGAGGGAATATATACCTGATACTGTAAAACTGATCAAAATCCCATGGGGATTTCTTAAGGCCTAAGAAGAAAATAGTGTTAATGCTTTGCAAAGTAGACATTTATCCTTTTCACTGAGGTTTAGTATAATATAAATGAGTAGAGAGAGAAGATACACAAACCCAATTATGTCACAATTAATTTTGGTATTCAATTCAGTATCATGTTGTGTTGGTTTGTAAAATAAGAAGAATAGACATTAAGAAAGTATAGTTTCTTTTTTAATGTAATAATTTTATTGGATATTTTCTTTATTTACATTTCAAATGTTATCCCCTTTCCTAGTTTTCTGCCCTCCCCAGAAAAGTCCTACCCCATCATCCTCCCCCTGTTTCTATGAGGGTGTTTCTCCACCCACCCACTCTCTCCCTGACTCTCCACCCTGGCATTCCCCTACACTGGGGCATTGAGCTTTCAAAGGACCAAGGGAGGTTCCTCCCATTTATGCTCCACAAGGCCATCCTTTGCTGTATATGTGGCTGGAGCCATGGGTCCCTTCATATGTACTCTTTGGTTGGTGGTTTAGTCCCTTGGAGCACTGGGGGGACTGGTTAGTTGATATTGTTGTTCTTCCTATGGATTGCAAATCCCTTCAGCTCTTTCAGACCTTTCCCTGACTCCTCCATTGAGCACCCTGTGCTCAGGGAATGATTGGCTCTGAACATCTGCCTCTGTATTTGTCAGGCTCTTGCAGAGCCTCTCAGGAGATAGCTATATCAGGTTTCTTGTCAGCAAGCACTTCTTGGCATCCACAAAATGCTTTCCAGTTATGCATTCTATATTATATTTTCACAATGATGAAATCAAGTAATGACACATTTTCCTAAGTTATTCCTGTTACTAATTGCTACATTGACTACACATAGAAGAATAGTACATATGTATATATCTTTGTGTACATTTATTTATATTCACTACATTGAATATAAAATAAAAATAATAAGTATATATTTAAATCAGGACAAACATTGTTATTTTAAAACAACTACAAATACTTTCAATTTATTCTGTTTTCATTTATTTTCTGCCAAAAAAATTAGACCAGTTTTGTTGTAAGACACAATTTTACCCTGTAGTAATTTTATCCATACCCAATATAGCCATTCTGAGTTTCAACAGATGCAATGTTGTTGCATTTGTTTTCTTTTACTGAGTTAGAAAAGAAAATGCTTTCTTTGATTTTGAAAAATATAAGTGTAGGTAGGAAATATTTTACACTGGAGTAAACTGTTAGGCCACTTTACCCCGTCCTACATCTAACATCTTGCACTTACTATAATATTGATTTATTGTACTATTGTTTAGAGGTCATATGACAATTATCAATTGCCATGGATAGCCAGCTACTGCTTTTAACTTCTTTATTTTTAAACTCAATTTTCTTTAATAATTATAATTTATTATTTTTATGAAAACTAATACATTGGAAATACACTAGTAAGACACTAGTAATTTTAGCCACCTAAAATTCATTTGATTTCCCCATCTGTTAGACAAAATGGAACAGGTAATCTTAAAGAAGCCTCTCAACTTCAGATTCAATCATGTTATCTTAAAGGCTCTAAGACATAAATATAAAAATAGCACCTATTATATTTTCAGTACTAAGACAATGTGTACACAACCTAACAACTCCTTTGTAGATGCAAAGACTAAAGAAAATTAAAAATTTCATGTATAGTATTATAGTTAGATAGTAGACGATTTAAGTTCTAACTGGTCATTTTCTTTATTTTTTTTTTTTGGAAATTTTATTTACATTTCAGATGTTCTCTCCTTACCCCATTTCCCCCCTCCCTCCCAGGAACTCACTATCCCTTCCCCCTCCTTGTGCCTCCACGTTGGTGTACCCCCACCAACCTCCCCTGTATCTCACCTTCCCCCCCTCGAATATCCCCCCCCCCACGACGCCCAGACTTCATGGACCAAGGATCTCTTCTCCCACTTATATTTATAGCTCCCTTGCATTTTATAGCTGGAGCCATGGGTCTCTCCCTAAAGCGCTCCCAGGCTGGTGGTTTAGACCCTGGGAGCTTTGGTTGGTTGGTATTGTTGCTTTCCTCATGGTGTCACGAATCCTTTCAACTCCTTCAGCCTTCAATCTATCTTCTCCATTGGGAATCCCATGATCAGTTTGATGGTTAGCTGTGAGCATCTTCCTCTGAGTATGTCAGACTCTTGCAGACTTCTAGGGAGACAGCTACATCGGGCTCCTGTCAGCATGTACATCCTGACATCCACATCAATTTTCTACCTTTGGAAAACTACACATGGGATGGATATCCAGGTGGAATGGTCTGTAGACAGCCCCTCCTTCAGTTTCTGTCCTGCACTTTGTCTCCATATTTGCTCCTTGAGTATTTTGTTACCTCCTTCTAAGAAGGACTGAAGCCCCCATTAAAAACAATGAATTTGATAAATTCATATGTAAATGGATAAAACTAGAAAATATCATCCGGAGTGAAGTAACCCAATCACAAAAAAACATACATGGTATTCACTCACTGATTATTGGATATGAGCCCAGAAGCTTGAAATACCCAAGATTCAACTCACAGACCACATAAAGCTCATGAAGAATGACGACCAAGTAGGGGGGCTTCAGTCCTTCTTAGAAGGAGTAATAAATGGCCATTTTCAATTCACATCATGTAAATTAATGAATATCATCTTATTTTTTCATTTATTTTTTAAAAAAAGATACAAGATTAAATGACCACATATAGTAATATTCTTCAAGTTATTTGCCAGTAAACCAAATGATAAGAAAATAAAAGCTTTAGTAAATATAAAATACTGGTGAGTCTATATATTATATGAGTTAAAAAGTAATATAAATATCTTTAGACAAATTTATGAATTACACAGTGCAGTTCTGGTGAATAGAACAAGAACAGCTACATGAAATATACAAAGAAAATTCTCAGAGACTGGCATTTGCTGTTGATTTCCCCACCACAGGTGTTTCTTTGTTGAATGCTTGTGAAATTCTATAAAGGATTTGTAGTAATAATTATTTAAACCACCAAATTTGTCCCTGTAAGATCTCCTACCTGATGGAGACACACTAAAGGAAGACACAACTCAGTAACTATGGTTATAAATTGCATGCCTAGATTGGGCAGATTTACCACTACACTACTCTAATCCCGGCTATGAGATCCCTTATAACTTGCAGTTCATCAGGCTGCGTCCTTGTCCTCTGTGGTCGGCTTCCTTCTCCAACAAACCCAAAAGAAGATAGCCACACAAACAATGCCTCCCTTTTAGCAAAATAACAGAAGCAACAGTCCCCTCCTTAATATCTCTTAATGTCAATGGACTCAATTTCCCCAATAAAAAGACATAGACTAACAGACTGGATACGCAAAAGGATCCGACATTTTGCTCCATACAGGAAACCCACCTCAGTGACAAGGACAGACACTACCTTAGAGTAAAAGGCTGGAAAACAATTTTTCAAGCAAATGGTTCTAGGAAACAAGCTGGGAGTAGCCATTCTAATATCGAATAACATTGACTTTCAACTTAAAGATATAAAAAAGGATAAGGGAAGGTCATTTCATATTTTGTCAAAGGAAAAGTCAACCACATGAACTCTCAATTCTGAACATCTATGCACCAAATGCAAGAGCAACCCACTTTCATAAAAGAAACCTTACTAAAGCTCAAAGCACATTATTGCACCTCACACAATAATTGTGGGAGACTTCAATACCCCACTCTCAGCACTGGACAGATCAGGGAAACGGAAACTAGACAGAAGTACAGTGAAACTAACAGAAGTTTTAAACCAAATGGACTTAACAGATATCTATAGAACATTTCAACCCAAAAACAAAAGATATACCTTTTTCTCTGCACCTCATGGTACCTTCTACTTGCCAGCTTCCTTCTGCTTCTGCTTCCCCCCCTGCTTCTTCCTTCCTGGCGACTTCCTTCTCTTCTCCCCTGGTTTCTACTTCTACCCCCTTTACATCGAACTCCTCTTCAATCTCTCCTCCCCTAAGCCTTTTTCTCCACCTCCCCTTCTAACTGTCCAACCTCTGGCTCTAGCCTTATTACAGGTTTTAATTGTACAGAAGGTTACAAGATGTCGTCTGTGTACAGATTCAATCATCCTCCTGCAGCCCCTCCCGAAGGGTGGAACTAGGATCAAAATACAAAGCTGGGGCTATCCACTGGGAACTAGGATCAAAATAACAAGGCTGAGGCTTTCCACAACAAGGATTAGCTCACAATGTGCAAATATTTAGTTATTAGTTTATTTTTATAGTCAGTATGTAGGTTTGGATTTATTACCATGGATTCATAAGATCTGAATAAAACCATGTACTCTAAAATAAATAATAGTGGAAACTTTATGGATTCCCAAACTAAGAGTTTTTCTAAATAAATGGGAATGTGAGTGTGTGTGTATGTTTGTCTGTGTGTGTATGTCTGTATGTGTGTAAAGCCTAGGAAGTATAAAAATATTAAATAATTTTACAAACATCAAATACAATTTTAACTTGTCTTAGTTAAAGAAAATAAAACTGTATTCACCTGTGTCATTATTGTGTGCAATACGAAAATTTGATATCTATAAATTACTTTGTGAAATGTGAGATAATCTGTTGTTTATTGGTTATTACTGTGTTTTTATGAATTTTCTCTAAAAGAAATATCATTCTAAGGAATAAAATTTTCCTCTATAATAAGCAATGGTAGTTTGCATAGAGTGCTATAACAGTTTTGGGGATATGTGGATCTTCTATTTCCCACTTTGTTTTGTAACTAAATAGAAAGCCAATAAGTAAAATCAATAAATAAAAATGATGACTCATTTTTCTTTATATAGTCTGATGTCAGATCTACTGGTCACTAAAACCAAAGCTCAAAATAATTTTACCTTTATATCAACCACAAAACCTTCACTATCAATTAATTAGACTTCATGGTTATTCCAGAAACATCAATTTCTCTGAAATTAGCATTTCAAAACCATTAGAGTAGAGAGGGATGTGGCTTTCAGTGGCAATGTTCATCGGACCATATAAGAGCTCCAAGCTTGAACCTGGCACTGCCAAAAGGAAAAATCTTATCTTTTGTTCACAAAAATATGACTGTATTTTTGTGAATCACTTAAAATTTCACAACTGCTATAACTAAAACAATGGTTCAGTAAACTTGCAGTTAAAAACAAACTCACAAAATGTCAATTGTGGTTGTATACACTGAATGAACAATCTAAAAGTTAAATCAATACCATTTTTTAAAGCATAAAAATAAAAAACTTAGAAATTACTTTAACTATGGATGTAAAAGACGTACAAACTGAATGTTATACATCATTCTTTTAAAAAATAAAACAATACTTAATAAATAAAATATACTGAAAGGAGTGAATTGGCCTGAGCCGGGTAGACTCCATGACATGCAGCAAACTAGCAGTTCAGGAGACCAGGCCTGAGTTTCTACTTTCCAAAACTGGACAAGTCAGTTACTGGAGCAACAGCAGGCTTGGGTCAAGAGGTACCACTCCCCAGCTTGCAAAAGAGCAATTAGCCAAGCTTGTAGACAAGAGGTCAAAAGCCACCCCTCCTTAGCATGAAGTAAGAATAGTTATTCAAGAATAAATCATAGTATCACCCAGACACAGAGAATAAAATCAAACCAACTAAGATATAGATCATCTACCCCTCAGTAATGTTCTTTTTGGCTTTAAAACTGAATCCACAAGTACAGTCAGGCTCTTCACATCTGGATGGAATTGGGCCCCAGCATGAAGGAATTTGTTTATAAGTGCTCTTTGGTTTTGCATACTAGTTGAGTGTGAGATATTTTTTTTCAGCGATTCACAGATCCTAAAAATATCTCATTTTGCAAAAATCAAAAATATAGTATTTTTAAGATCCTAGTGGTATCCAAAATAATCTGTAAATTCAAATTGAGCTCCCAATGATTGTTTTTGAAATGTTTTAATTGACAAATTCATATATAGAAATGTAAGGAACACTGTGCTGGTTTGAATAGGGATGAGTACCATAGATTTATGTGTTTGAATTCTTGGTCCATAGGGAGTGGTATTATTAGTTGTGACATGGTTGTAGTATGTGTGGCTTTGTTAGAAGAAGTGTGTCACTAGGAGTGGGCTCTGAGGACTGAAAAGCTCAATGGAGGCTTAGTGGCTCATTGCTCTCTGTCTGCTGCCTGCTGTTACATATATAGAACTCTTACCTCCTTCTCCAGCACCATATATGCCCACATATCACTATGTTTCCTGCCCTGATGATAATGGACTAAAACATCTGAAACTATAAGCCAGCTAAAATTAAATGTTTTTATTTTAATAAGAGTTACCATGAACATGGTGCTTCTCCACAGCAATAAAAAGAACAACACACACACACAAAATACAGAAAATAATGTTAAAAAGAAACAAATAAATATATTTATCAAGTTTTTTAAATTATTTGTGTCTTAATTTTATAAAATACCTAAACAACAGTAATAAAAAATAATCACATAATGAACTGATTGGGTAATTCAAAATAAATTTTTACATATAAGGACAAAAGAGGATCCAAAGGCTTCCAATGAAAAAAGTAAAGTATTTACATCAAATGGTGATGACATTTTGACATCCACATGGAACTAATGAGTGAGTAGAAACCTGAATATCATATACACAAAAGCTTAACATGAAAAATGCATTAAATATTTATGTAAGTTCTAACAGTATAAAATTGGCAGAAGCAAAATATAAGAAATTATTCTGACTATTGCATTGGCAATAATTTCCTGGAAATAACACAAGGTAAAATGCTATTCTAGGGGTCAGGCTGAGAGGCAAATTGAAAGTTGTTTAAGGAATAATATAGTTTCATATTTTCAAGCTAAAAACATTCTGGAGATTTGAATCACAATAATGTGAGGCTGGAGAATTAGCTCAGTGGTAGAGCATTTATTTAGTAAGTACACAGCCCTGGGTTCAGCTCCCTATACAGAACATAAGTGGTGATAACCTGTCTCAATACAAGACTACTGAAGTGTATATTTATACATGGGTACTATGGCAAATTTTGCATTGTGTGGGTTGTGTTTAAAAAATGAAGAAATCTGTCTATAATGACTTGATAATAATATTGTCCATTCAACTTTTCTCTTATAAGAGAGGAAGGTTCCTAATGCTATTAAGTAAAATTTCCCTAAAACATTCACCTAGCCCTGCTGCAAAAGATCACCAAAAGTAGCATTTATTCTCTATAGGCATCTCAGTAACTTTGAGTGAAAGAATTTCTAAAATATGGTGCATCTTTTCTAAGAAAACTTAAATCAGTGTGAATTGACCACTACAAATAAGGCAGCTAGTCTTATCCATGCTTCAGATAGTTTTTGTTTTTTTTTTTTTTCTCATCATGACAAAAATAATGCCTGTCTTGCCTAAAGGGACACTTATTTGTAAATCAGAAAATTCTTTCTGTTAAATTGCCAATAAACAAATGCTTTTTTTTTTTTTTTTTTTTTTTTTTTGGCCAATTGAGCTATTTTATATTTGAACTCTTGGGCCCCAAGTTAGTGGACCAGTTTCTTGGAAGTAGTTAGTTGCAATTCAGGGATCATTACTTTTTTCTTATAACTGTAAGAATAATAGAGCCTCAGAAGCTTTGCTCCTTTTGAAGTACATGCCTCTGAGCAACACATTTTGCAATAAAGAATTTTTCCCTTCTTTTAAAAACATTACTTGTAAGCCTACATGATACTTTTTCTTGGTGGTAGAGAAGAGGAAATGGGTGATCTTTCATGCTTTTCTTCTTCTTTTAAGGAAATCAGTATAATCTACTCATTTTATCAGATAATATTATGAATGTTTTTGATTTTTGACAAACAACTGATGCTGTGAATATTAAGATGCTATACTCTTAAAGGAAGGAGAAAAATAATATTAAAGATTTTGAAAAAACCACAGAGAAAATTTATTTTATAACTTTACTTTAAAATATGCAAATAATATGTGAATATTTTATATAGATAGTTTAAATGGAGTTACCCCACAAGGGTATTGCTTCCCCAGGAACCATATACTATTTAACAAAATTCTCAACGTCGCCAATGGACATCTATCTTCAAGTTATTGATCACAGGATTCCAAGAAAATCCCAAGATGATATAGGTTATTATTATTATCCCTGGTTGCCTACCTGAGCTTCGGTCACTTGACCTTAAAGAAACAAGCTGCTATTTAACCTAGAAAATCTACCTCCATTAGAGATACCTCTCATTGATTTAGAAGGTGTTATACAAGATACAAGGGTAAAAAACCATATCAACAGGGATGCAACGGTTGCTGAAATACCTACCTAAGAGGAGATACAACCTGTAGGACCATATCTAGTGACAAGCATGGCCATCATTTGAGGGATGGAGCCACCTACCCATCTCAAAAATTTTAAATCAGAATTATTCCTGTCTAAAGGAAATGCAGGGACAGAGTAGAGCAGAGACTGAAGGAAAGGCCATCTAGAGACCATCCACCTAGGAATACATCCATCTTCAGGCACCAAACCCCTATATTATTGCTTATGCCAAAAAGCCCTTGCTGACCGGAACTTGGTATAGCTGTCCCCTGAGAAGTTCTGCCAGTGCTTGACCAATACAGATGTGGATCCTTGTAGCCAACCATCAGACTGAGCATGGAGGACCCCAATAGAAGAGTTGGACTGAAGGAGCTGAAGGGGTTTTGCAACCCCATATGAAGAACAATAATACCAACCAACCAGACCACCACAGAGCTCCCAAGGACTAAACCACTAACCAAAGAATACACCTGAAGGGACTCATGGCTCCAGCTGCATATGTAGTGGAGGATGCCTTGTCTGGCATCAATGGGAGGAGCAGCCCTTAATCCTGTGAAGGCTCTATGCCCCAGTGTAGGGAAAGATCCGGCTGGGGAGGGCGGAGTGGGTGGGTGGGAGGGTGGGTAAGAAAACATGCACATAGAAGCAGGGGGAGGGGGATAGAATAGAGGGTTTCGGGGGGGGACTGGGAAAGGGGGGACATTTGAAATGTAAATAAATATCCAATCAAAAATGCATTTTTTAAACATTTTTTCTTTCTTCTGTATGTTTAATATCCTCCTTCTATTCCTTCATTCTTCTTCTTGTTCATTTTGTTCTTCTTTTTCCTCTTCTTCTTCTGTCTCCTCTTCCTCCTTCTTTTCTTCTTCATCTATTATACATAGATGTGTTCTTTTTAGAGTGTCCTAGACTGCTACATATTTTGCTCATGTATTTTTTTTTCAATGTATTATTTTGACTGAGTGAACTAATTACTTTTCTGTGTCTCAAAGCCCCACTTGATCTCTTTTATTAGAACCATTCCTTTGCCAAGGCTTCCACTGAGGTTTTTATTTTTTAGTTATTATTATTATTATTATTATTATTTGTTTTGCTTTAAAATGACTTAACTGAATTTTTCATTTCAAGTAATATTTTGTTTTGAGTGTTAGTCATAATTTATATGCCTTAATTATATTCTATTTTCTGTAGAATCTTGAAATGTTTTCGGTATTTCACTCATTTGTGTGTTGTTTATTTGGTTAATTGTTTGCTTTATTTTGTCTTGATTTGTCTTTTCATGTGTGCATGTGTGTGTTTTCATGAAAAAATAAGCATTTATTCATTTACTCTGTGAGTCTTGGAATTTCATGCTATGTATATCTGTGCCACTGTTAAATGGGTATTTTGATCTCCATTTACTTTTACTTAATTTATCAAGTTTTAAATAAATTTAATGATTCATAGATTCAGTCTTTGAGCTACTCTGTGGTGACATGTGAATAGGACATTAGAAACATTCCTAACCAGACATGATGGCATATGTTTTTAATCCCAGGATTCATGATGAAGAGTCAAACAGATTTCAATGAGTTCAAATCCACCTTAGTCTAAATTATGAGTTCCATGCCAGCCAGAACTACACAGTGTGAATCTCTCCTCCCTCCTCCCTCCCTCCCTCCCTCCCTCCCTCCCTCCCTCCTCTCCTCCCTCCCTCCTTCCCAACCCCCCCCTTTTGTCTCTCTCAAAAATAAAAATTAAAGAAAAAGAGTATTTCTAGGTCATTCAGTGATAGTTGTAGCTTCTGAACACAGGAACAAATCATACGTAGTGTTACTACAAATTTTATGACGACTGTAGATGTCTTACAGGATTCTGCATGCCTGCATGTAGTCCTTAAATGGTAGTTGTTAATGTGGAAGTGAGAGTGGAATTCTGCTACCTGAGAAGATGTTCAGATCACTAGCTGGTTCTCAGATATTGGGAGTGCTGTCACAAGGCCATAATGCAGGGCAGGGTTGGGGGAAGATGGTTACTGCCTGTGAAAGGTGCACAGGATCCCATGTGGTTCTCAGACTGTGGGTATGGGATAATGGTAGATGGTGTAAGCTCTGTACATGATGCTTAGACCAGGAATGTAGTTATAGCAAATGGTGGATGCTACCTGAGGAAGGTATGCAAGGTTTTACGTGATCTTCAGGTACTTGGTCAAAGACATAGAAATGATAGGGTCATTGTATTGGAGAGATGAACAGGGTTCTGTGTGATCCTCAAACAGTGGTTGTCACTACTTGGTCAAGGTATTCAGAACTCCATACAGTCCTCACGCACCTCTTGTTAACTTAAAGATGCTTAAATTTCCTCACAATTTCTTAAACTGTAAAATCAATAATTATAGTCAATGCTTTTGGTATGTGAATCACTGTTTTACAAACAGTTAAATATATTTGGTACTGACAACTAATAATATTAGCTATAATCAATATTATTTCTATTATAATTGGTGTAAATTAATGTTTTGTAGTCTAAACTGTTCTATTTCCATTTCAAAAACCTTCCAGAAGAATCAACACATATTAAAATACAACCACCTTGCTTCCACATAAAAATCTGCCTACTCCTGTACATATTTTCCTACAATTCCCAAGACAAAAGACATATGTACTCATTAGATAAGAGCCTACATGTCTAGATATTATTTTTGTCTCTTTGATGACATGCATACATTGACATTATATTTTATGAGAGTCAATAATTGTAGTACCCTGGTAAATTATGTCATATTATACTTTTATTCATGTGTAAATATATTATTATGGCTACATTCATTTTTGTAAGACATTCTCAAAATGGGGAAAAGGAACAATTTTCTGACCTGCATGTAAGCAAAATATTCTAGGGGATCAAAACCTCCCAGGAGAAACACCTAATTGCTGACTAATGTAGCTAATACACAAAAACATTGCAGCTCCCACCTCATAGAAACAATTCTGTGATATATATTCTTCAGTGTCCTCAAAAATCCCCATGCAGTGTTAATTTAAAGTTACTCACAATGATTTCCTGAAAATAAACCATGTATAGATGCTGTATCTTATTCATCTTCCTATGTCTCAATAAAAGTATTTTTTCTTTCTGTCTATACCAGTTTTATAGAAAATATTTTTATACAATATATTCTGGTCATGGTTTGGCCCCTCTAACTCCTCTCAGGTCCTTACCTATGCACTCAAGTCCATGTTTTTTTTCCCTCTCTTTAGAAAGAAGAAAAAAAAGAAAAAAAAAAAAAAAACAAAAAAGGGCATACAAACACAATAATCAGAATAAAACAAAAAAAGAGGAATGACATCATACACTCACAACAAAAAACATAAAAACACAAAATCAGAAAATATAATGTACAAGGTAAAAAACAGCAAGACAAAAGTGCCCCAAACAAAACAATATTTATAAAAAGTCCACAAAATACAATTAAGTTTGTTTTATATTGAACATCTACTGGAGCATGGGGCCTTCCTTAAGTGTGATTTGTATACCCAGTAAGATACTCCATTTGAGAGAACTAATTTTTCCTTTAAAAAGTATTGTCAACTGACAATAACTTCTTGGTTAATGGTGGGAGATCTTCTATCCTTCTGCTTCTTAGCATTGGGTCCTCATCTTGTTTGGACCTGTGCAGACATTTTTCATGTTGCCATAGTCACTGTGGGTTTTTATATTCATTAGGACTGGTTGTATCTCAAAGGTACTGTTTTCCTTGGAGCCATTCATCCACTTTGGCTCTTAGAATCTTTCTTTCTCCTCTTCTTCACAGATCCTGAGCTCTGAGTGGGAAGGGATTGATGAAGAAATCCTCATTTAGGACTGATTGTTCCAAAATCTCTCAGTGTCTGCACATTGTCACTGTGTTATTCCCCATATACTTAAAGAAGGAGCATATGATGATGGATGTGTAAGCACTGATCCATGGGTATGGCAGAATATTCTTAGGACAAATCTTCTTAATTGCCTTGGTTTTAAAACCAAATTTACACTGTTTTAACTCATTGTTTATTGGTCAGATTCACATATGAACAAATCTAATTGCAGAGTAGGCTATAAATAAAGACAAGATAATTGATAAAGTACCAAAAAATTTTAATGTATTGGCCTATTTTTTTCTGACCAAATTTAATATGGCTCAAAAGTTTGCCCATTATCTTAAGTCAGTGGGTTTCATTATTGATTCTATATTATATTTTATGTCTTTTGTTTATTATAGAAATATAATATGCTTTTTGTCAGAATAAAATTTTGTCTGGTAAAATTCTTAACTTCTAATATAGAATCTTCCAACATTTGATTCCAACCTGTTTTTCCATTTCCATTTTGTTTTTTTGTAACAATGGTGAGGCATATAGAATGTTGTTTTGAGATGAATACAAAAAATGGAACTGATTATATAGAGACAAGCTAATTAACATTCATCTCTTCATATATTATCACATTTGATATGTCTCTTGATAAAATTAGAGAAATTTTTTTTTATTTTTTTGGTTTTGACATTTTTATATAAAGCTCTTTTCCCAAAAAAAATTGTCAAAAAAAATCTTACTGCTTTTTTGCGGTTTTTTATAGTTTCAATGTAAATTTTCTGGAGGAAAAAATTTAAATGCTTCGACTTAGGTGATAGCATTATCAAAAACCGTGTCTGCTGTGACATGGTTAAAAATAAAATAAGAAATTTTTTTTCCACAAAAAGGATGCCTGTCAACTAATGTTATGCCAGTTAATTTTTTTAGCCCATATAAGCTATAAATTGCAAAATAGCTGTAGGGAGAAAGGTCCGAGTGAATGTCCCTGTTTGACATGAGCAGCCTTTAAAAGGAAAAGCCCCACCCCCCGTAATAGTAGAGCTTTTCCTGGGGATTTTTTTGGGGGTGGCAAGCATTTTTTTTGGTCAAAAGAAAATGTTGAATGTGTGCAAAAAAGCCCACTTTTGTTTTCTCCCACAGATATTTACGCCTGAATTATTCCCCTTGGGTTTTCCTATGAGATTAGTTAGACCTACTTTTTTCTTAAGGTGTAAAAAAACCTTTACATCCTTCAAACAGAATGCAATAATGCAGCTTCCCTTTTGGGGTTATCAAACCCAATTCCTCTCCAAATCCCCAATTTGACATACGGGGTTTCCGGGCCCCCCTGGTTTTCCCCCCATCCTAGAAACCCAAACCTTTTTTTTGGCTTTTTGGGTTTTTTTTTTTTAACCGGGTTAAGGTTTTTTTTTTTGATAATTTAAGGGCAGGGCAAAAATATCAAAAATTTTATTTGAAAAAATTTTAAATTTTTTTTTTTTTTTTTTTTTAATTTTTTTTTTTTTTCCCCCCCCCCTTTTTTTGGTTTTTTTTTTTTTTTGTTTTTTTATATCTTTTTTTTTTGTTTTTGTTTTTTTTTTTTTTTTTCGAGACAGGGTTTTTCTGTGTAGCCCTGGCTGTCCTGGAACTCACTCTGTAGACCAGGCTGGCCTCGAACTCAGAAATCCGCCTGTTTCTGCCTCCCAAGTGCTGGGATTAAAGGTGTGCACCACCACCACCGGCTACCCATTATATCTTTAAATTCTATCTCCTATCCCTGGAAAGACAACCTCCATGGGTCTTTATTAGTTTCCTGACTTCTATGGATGATCCTAACTAAACATCAGATACCTATCATTTCAAAGCAAATATCCCAATATGAAAGAAAATTTAAAAATTCTTGTCCTCTTGGGATTGTGTTACATCACTCAAGATGATTGTTTCTAGTTCCATCCATTTATGTGAAAATTTCAGTTTTATTTTTCAAAAACAATAGAGTTACTTTTATAATGGTGGAACAATGTCCCAACTAAATATCATAGACTAGCAAATAAATAGGTTATCTCTTTTGAGGTATTGCATAGTGGTGCCCCATAGATTGCCTTAACATGAAGACTATTGTCATTGAACTTGGTTACCCTCTAGTAATTGACCATAACATTTTTCTTCCTAATGACACCACACATTTAAGTCATAGACCATACAAAAATCAAGGTCGTACTGACAAAGATATCGAAGAGAAAAATAGTCATAAAATGTTACCTGTGAATCCAGAGAGCTACAAAAGTGACACGTGCCTGACTACATAAGTTCAGTTGGCCCAATAGTGTCATGGGTGGAATGGAAATACCGTTCTAATTGAATTAAAGCCCTAGTACACAAAATGAAACCCATATCTGGCACAATTATTAGGGCCAAAAACACTTCTTAGGAAAACTATAAGCCTTAGGAGAGTGGTAGGCCATAGTCCCTTTTGAGAGAACCTACTATTTAACAATTTTGCTAAATTGACATAGTATTCAACTGACTCCTAATGACTTACCTTTATAGCCATATATTAGTGTATCTCCCCACCCCCTCATCAGAGAAGCTTCTTACAGTGAATGGCAATAATAAAGAGATACCCAATATAGTTTACAGTACATAAAATAAAAGACTACAGAGTACTAGCCATAAAATGGAAAATCTATATCACAGCTATTTCCTTAATGCCCAAGAATCATCGTGGAAGTGGATATAGAAAGACTGTAAGAATAAGAGGCATTGGAATACTGGCTATAAGGAATCAGTGTTTTCCTTAAGGGTGTGACCACATTCTAGGATATGCTCCACATTCATGTATTTGGGCAGCATATGTTGGATTCAACATGTTGAAAATAAACAACAATACCAAAATAAAAGAGGACAAATGTGGGTTAAAGAGGTAGAGGTGGATCTGAAAAGAGCTGGGGAGATAGGTAAATATTAACAAAATATATTGTATAAAAAAAATTGGTGACAAATACTATATACAAAGAAAACTGCAGTGTTGCATGCTTATTTATAAACTTCAATAAATACTAAACAACCACAAAAGACCCTCTTTATTCTTGACAGGCTGCGGCTCTAGAGCATTATGAGTTTCAAGACAATGTGGGATACATAGTCTAATGCTAAATAAATAAATAGTAAACAATAAAGGTTGATTTCCTTTCTTTTGCAGAGTGATATGGCTAATTCAGCATCATTTATTGAAGAGAGTTTTCATCCTTTGTGTCTTTTTGGGAGTTCCCAGAGTTAGTTGACCATGTATGGTTTGCATTATTCCTGAGCGCTCTATTGTGTTCTACGGGCCCAGTGTAGTTGTTCTAATTTTCAACATTACACTGTTCTCATTATAATTGTTTTGTAATACATTTTGAAATCAAGAAGTGGGTTTTCTCCCATTTTTACTTGGTTTACTGTTTGTTTTTAAATTACTTGTGAAGTTGAGGCCGAAGGATTGTAGGAGCTTTGGGAAACCTCGCCTCAAAGTAAAAAGTAACAGGGGATATAGCTTAGTAATAAGATGTTTGTCATGTACATATAAAACTCTTAGTTCAGTTCCCAGTAGAGAAAAAATTGATTGATTGACTTTGTCTAAGTTGAGTAAAATTTTATATTTTTTCCCACTTATTTTTAAAAACTAATAGAATTTTGATAGTATCATACTGAATGTATATATTGTTTTATTTAATATAAATATTATGACAACACTGGGCAATTTCTCTTATCAACATGTTTGTACTAAAAGTTTTTTATTACAGAGAAGCAAAAATTCTAAGAACTTAAAAATCATCCTGAATGGAATTAAAAGTATTTACAATAGTGAAAATTAAAATAATTTAGTATAAAATATGATTTTAGATTTAGTAGATTAGATAATTAAAGAGAAAAGAATTAGAAATAAAGATGCATAAAAAACACTGCAAAATGTCTCCTAGATACAACTGAAGATTGAGAAAAATAAAATATTCAAATAAAAAAAAACTCTATAAAAATAAAAACTCTTAGTTGGAAGCTTGGGATGTAATACAACGGTATATGCTTGCTTATATTATGGTTTATAATTATCCTGTTATACAATGGTAAGTGCTTGCTTAGCTGGGTTCCAAAACAATTGAGAAAAACCCCATGGAAGTATTTAAACTGTTAGAGAATAATAATTGTATTTAAATCATACATGTCTAATAATGTAGTTTTAAACTATATAAAGCACACACTGAGAAAATTAAATAGGTAATTTCAAAAGCACTATCAATCCGAGAATCCTTAAAATATTCAGCAATAAAGAAGGATTGATAGTTTTATTTGATAATCAAAGTATGTAAGATTTGAATCCATAATAGATTAAGTTTGATGGAATGTACATATGTATATACAGAAATAGAAAATATTATATTCATTGCTTGATGTCCTATGGGGTATTCACTAGAAAAGACTGATCAGACATGGGTTCAAGGTAATAGTAAAATCTTTATTATCCAGCCAGAACTATACTGGGTGTTTGGGATCACAGTATAGCACCAAGCATTTCATAAGGTGCACTTTTAAGTGCACATGCGTGCACCACACACACAACACACACACACACACACACAAACATATGTGACTTGACATACTTCAGTTAAAAGAAGAGTTAGCCTGCAAAAAAGTAAAGTTAGTACATTTAGAAACTTTCTCAGAACTATAAACTGATGGATTAGGTCTTTGTTTTTATTTTGGAAATGGTACTGTTTACATGCTGCATTTTACAACCTGAGGTGTACTTCTATCATGGAGTCAGTTGTGCTAAGCTATGGGAGACTTCTAAATTTTAGAAGCCTGTTATGGAAGGTTATGCTTCCCTGTAAGAATCTGAAGAACACTGAAATTTAACCTCTCTAGACTAAAAACAAATGACAATGTAGTGTCCTTTTCCCCCTATTCAGTCTATTCCCAAGTCTGCAGCAAAAGTCATCCTGTGAGTTAAATCAGTCACACCTTAAGATTTCACCTAAGAGTTCTGGATGTGTTTCTTTGACTTTGTCACATTTTGCTTTCCCTCACTACTTTTTTTCCAGCACAATGGCCCATGTTGCTCTAATAATTTACAGAACCTGCTTTTCCTGAATGTTTCACTAGCTGTTTCTTCATCCTGTGTAGCTCAGGCTGTCCTGGAACTCACTCTGTAGACCAGGCTGGCCTCGAACTCAGAAATCCACCTGCCTCTGCCTCCCAAGTGCTTGGATTAAAGGCGTGTGCCACCACAGCCAGGCGAACTTTAAACTTTAAAATCACCATTGTACACCTGTAATAGTAGCACTGGCAGCCTAAGGAGAAAGGTCATGATTTTGAGGGTAACCAGGACCATCCATACAAGTGAGACCCTGACTCACAAACCAAAACAAAAATAATAAAATAAAATAATCTATTAGTTACAAATAGATAGCAAGAAGGTCACCAGATTGTGAACAAAATACACTCTTATTTTTCTGAATGGAATACATGTATTTGATTTTTATCTCTACCATTGTGTTTATATTCCTGATTTTCTTAGTACTTCTCTGTGAGTACAAGGCCCTCTATGTACCCAACAGGGAACTATTAGCTCAATAAATGATACTTACACAATCAAAAGAGTATAAGATTTATAAAAAAGTATTGAATGTTCTTTTATGGATCACTTATTTCATACCTTACTGCACGAACTACTTTCATGTTATATTTTATGTTTCATTTGGGAGCTCCCTCTCCTGGAGCTGTATTTTCTACCTCACATTCCAGAAGTTAAGCTATAAAGTGTTACTTACAAAAACTCTCCTGCACTCACAGGTGTGAAACTAAGAGTACAGGGTAGTTAACCATCTATGTGTCTATCATGACTAGTGCAGTATATCAGCCCATCAACCAATCAGTGTTTCCTTTCTTCTTCCCTCTGATGAGAAGGAAATTTATTCTGAGATGTATTTCCCTAAGTCTTCATACAATGTAAATAATCATAAAAGAGCCAAAAGAAAGAAAACAAAAAGAAGAGGAACAACAACTTCTATCTCCTGCAGTTCTAGTGAAATACAAATTAGAAAACATTTTAGTACTGCCCAATAAAAATAACCAAGAACAAACAATGCTGGCTAGTTTTATGTCAACTTGAAGTTTAAAGTCATTTATGGAAGAAGAAACATCAATTGGAAAAATACTCCCACTGGGTTTTCTTATTTTGTGATTGATATAGATGGGCATAGCCCAATGTGGGTGTTACCACCCCTGGACTGATGGTCTTGGGTGCTATAAGAAATAAGTATGAGCCAGTCATGGGGAGCAAGCTAATAAGCAGTATTCCTCCATGATCTCTGTATCACTCCTGCCTTCAGGTCTTTGCTTTGAAATTCTTAATTTCCCTAGATGATGGACTACAAACTGTAAGATTAAATAAACCCTTTCCTTCAAAACTTGCTTTTGATTATGGCATTTTACCACAATAATACAAATCCTAACAATGATACACACTTTATGACCCACAATTCCACTCCAGCATATAAGCCATGCACAAATGCCAGAAATAATCAGTAGAAGTAAGTTATTAGCATCATTTTCCTAAGAAAAGGTAAAAAATAGAAGCAGCCTAACTGGTATTCAACCACAAAGTAGAAAGATAAACATTAATTGTATGGTGTTTAGTGTCAAATGTTAACTAGATGAGATCTGGAATCACTTGGAAGATGGGCCTCTGACAGTGACTGTGAAGGATTTTCTTCATTAAATTAGTGGAAGTGGGAAGACCTGGCTACTATGGGTGGCACTGTTCCATTGTCTGAAATCCTGGACTGTATAAAAAAGAATATTCTGAGCTCAAAAAATATATCCATTATTCTTTGCTTCCTAATAGGGATACAATGTGAAATATATCATCTGTCTAAAGCTCCTGCCACAAGGACTTGTCCACTATGATAAACTTTATCCTGGGGCTATAACCCAAAATAAACGCATTCTTCCTTAAATTGCTTTTGCAGAGTATTTTATTACAGCAACAGGAAAAGTAACTGAGATATATGGACAAGTGTTCTTGAACATAATACAACAAAAATTGTGAATAGTTGCTGTTATGTTAGCATGAATAAAGTTCATAAGAGAGTCACAGGAAGATGCATGCTGTGGGAATTCATTCACATAGCATTAAGTAGGACAAAAGTATAATATATGTTCTTAAAGATATGGAGTAAAATGAAGAAAAAAATTCACATTTTTGGACCATACATATAAAAAGAAGGGAAAGAAAGATTAGTAAATCATACAAAGTGCTCTTAGGTACTGCTAATATTTTGTTCTAAATTGGGCGATAGAAATGGAGGCTTAGTTAGTTGATATCGATTGTACATATTTCTTCCCTTTCTGAATAAGCTGCATTTTCTAATAAAACTTGAAATTATCAATTATAGTCATTTAGGTACTGGAACTTTGTTCAGACCTTGAAGCTTTCAAATAGAGATTTACTTCTCAGGAATGAATGAACTCATTTGTAATATCAACAGTAGCTTAGATATAATAGCCTCTAAGTGACTTCTTATAATGTAGTAATCTAATACCTACCACATATCTAGCGTAATTTTTCCAAAATCAGAAGTCTGTGCACAAACCCAATGGGAACTTATTTTTTTTTTAATAAAAAGTTTTTCATAGAAAAATTATTCACCACTGTCTAAGCCATGGGAGACACATGGAAGATTCTACCTAAACAAGAGAGAGAGAACACATAAAACTTGTAAAGAGTTTTGGCACTATGATCTCAGAGACATTTTTAAAAATTTTGCCCATTTCCTGTCCACTGTGAATGTACTTGACCATTTCTTTTTTTTTTTTTTTTGGTCCTATCTGCTTCCCATGTTACCAAAATTTTACTTTGATTTGACACTTTAGTCAGAAAGATGATACCTCATGTTTTGCCTGGTTTCTCCACAGGGAGGATGCCATAGCAGTTTTTCCTTCACCTACATTTACTTCTTCGTCCATATAAAATAATGCTTTTATTATATATATAATGTTAAAACCACTCATCCTGTCTTTTTATGGGAGTAGAGGAGAATCATATACCTACATAAAGTTTAGATCTTTTAATTGAATATTCATAGATATTTATGATATCAAATACAATCATATATGGAGCTCAGCATAAATATGGGTACCACTGAAGCTGTTGAGAAGATAAAGTAATGCTAAAATTATACTGAATACTTATAGGTAATGCACCTATATGTGGAATTACTGGTTAAAACTAGAAATAAAATTGTTAAATGAAGGTTTATAATTTTGAATGCAAATTATACCTACACTAAGATAACAGTATCCACATCAAAATGAGACTCACTTTGTATAACCATCTTACCTGCACACTGAGTCCTCTGGGGCACTCCCAGATGCCATGAATAGTCTGCAATTCCTGCCAGACTTCCACTGTCCAGCTACCTCTCTGCCCACCTTCAGCAGACCTGCTGTCCTGGAACCATACTGCACAAGGATACACACTAGAAGCCTGTCACACCAGTATCATCAGGATTGGGCCCCTCTCAATATGTATAGGAATAGGAACTAAAGCCCTCTAGGTGGCTAAAGGCTCTCAAAGGAACACCAACACCATAGCCAGGCCTGTATGACATCATCAAAGCACACATATTCTACTACAGAAAACCCTGGATATTCTAACATAACTGAAACATGAGAAAATGACCTTAAATACAATGTTATATATATGATAGGGTCCTTTAAAGAAGAAAGGAATGAATTCCTCCAAGAAATACAGGAACATTAAAATCAAACAGGTGGAGGCCTTTAAAGAGGAAACAAACAAATCCCTGAAAAATACAGGAAAACAAAATTAAACAGGTGAAGGAATTAAATAAAAAAAATTAAAGACCTGAAAACAGAAATAAAAGCAATAAAGAAAAAAAAAAAACAAACTGAGGGAATCCTGGAGCCAGAAAACCTAGGGAAAGAGAACATGAACAACAGATGCAGGCATTACCAACAGAATACAAGAGATGGAAGAGAGAATCTCAGGCATAGAAGATACAGTGGAAGAGCCTGATACATCAGTCAAAGAAAATGTTAAATCTAAAAAATTCCCAAAATAAAACATCTAGGAAATCTAGGATACCATGAAAAGACCTTACCTAAAAATAACAGGAATAGAAGAAGGAGAAGATTTCCTGTTCCAATGACCAAGAAAATGTTTCAAAGAAATCGTAGAGGAAAATTTTCCCAACATAAAGAGATGCCTGTAAAAACATAAGAGGCTTATAGAACACCAATTGGACTAGACAAGAAAAGAATATCCTCCCACCACATAATATTCAAAATAAAAAAAAATCTACAGAAGAAAGAGTATTAAAAGCAAAAATTGAAATATACCAGGTAACATACAAAAGAAGATTTATGAGAATTATATCCAACTCCTCAACAGAGACTCCAAAAGCTCAAAGAGCCTGGACAGATATCTTGCAATTTAAAAAAAACACAGATACCAATCTAGACTATGATGCCTAGCAAAACCTCAACCACCATAGATTGGAGAAAACAAGACATTTCAAGAAAAATCTAAATTCAAGCAATACCTATCCACAAATCTAGCCCTACAGAAAATATTCAAAGGAAAACTCCAACCAAAGGAGGATACCTTCATCCAAATAAACACAGGAAATAAGTAATGCCATATCAGCAAAGGCAAGGGAGGCACACACAAACACATAGACATACACCTATACCTACATATACACACATACACACACACATACAGGGAGGGGGGAGGGAGAGAGAGAGAGAGAGAGAGAGAGAGAGAGAGAGAGAGAGAGAGAGAAAGAGAGAGAGAAAGAAAGAGAAAAAGAGATTGACAGACACACACTAACACTACCAACATCAAAATATAATAACCACTGGTCATTAATTTCTCTCAACATCAGTGGAAAATATTCACCAATATAAAGACACAGGTTAACAGAATGGACATGAAAACAGGATCCATCATTCTGCTGCATACAAGAAACACACCCAGAAATAAATATAGAAATTACTGCAGATAAAAGGGCTGAAAAAAAAAACTTTTCCAAGCAAAATGAACCATGAAGCAAAGCTGGAGTAGCTATTCTAATATCTAATAAAAACAGAATCCAACCAAGTTTCAAGAGACAGAGAAGGATGTTTCATACTCCTCAAAGGAAAAATCTACCAAGATAATATCTCAATTCTCAACATCTATGCCCCAAACAAAAGGACACTCACAAAAAGAACTCAAGAAATTAGCTCTAGACAACCAAATAACCCTATTAAAACATGGGGTACGGAGCTAAACAAAGAATTCTCAATTGAGGAAATAGGAATGGCCGAGAAGCACCTAAAGAAATGTCAGCATCCCTAGTCATCAGGGAAATGCAAATCAAAACAACCCTGAGATTCCACCTCATACCAGTCAGAATGGGTAAGATCAAAAACTCAGGTGATAGTAGATGCTGGCGAGGATGTGGAGAAAGAGGAACACTGCTCCATTTTTGGTGGGATTGCAAGATGGTGCAACTACTATGGAAAACAGTCTGGCGGTTCCTCAGAAATTGGACATATCACTACCTGAGGACCCAGCTATACCACTCCTGGGCATATACCCAGAAGATGCTCTAACATATAACAAGGACATATGCTCCACTATGTTCATAGCAGCTTTATTTATAATAGCCAGAAACTGGAAAGAACCCAGATGCCTTTCAACAGAGGAATGGATACAAAAAATGTGGTACATTTAAACAATGGAATATTACTCAGCTATTAAAAACAATGAATTCGATAAATTCTGATATAAATGGATGGAACTAGAAAATATCATCCTGAGTGAGGTAACCCAATCACAAAAGAGCATACATGGTATTCACTCACTGATTATTGGACTTTAGCCCAGAAGCCTGAAACTCCCAAGATTCAACTCACAGACCACATAAAACTCATGAAGAATGAAGACCAAGTGGGGGTGGGGGGGCTACAGTCCCTCTTAGAAGAAGTAACAAAATACTCAAGGGAACAAATATGGATGCAAAGTGCAGGACAGAAACTGAAGGAGGAGCCGTCTGCAGACCTTTCCACCTGGGTATCCATCCCATGTGAAGTCACCAAAGGTAGATGATGATGTGGGTGTCAGGAGGTGCATGCTGACAGGAGCCTAACATAACTGTCTCCTTAGAGGTCTGCAAGGGTCTGACATATTCAGAGGCAGATGCTCACAGCTAACCATTAAACTGATCATGGGGTTCCCAACAGAGAAGATAGAGTGAAGACTGAAGGAGTAGAAAGGGTATGGGACCCCATGAGGAGAGCAACAATACAAACCAACCAGAGCCCTCAGGGTCTAAACCACCAGCCTGGGAGCACTTAGGGAGGGACCCATGGCTCCAGCTATATATGCAAGGGAGATTTATATAAGTGGGAGAAGAGATCCTTGGTCCCATGAAGGCTGGACTTCGTGAGAGGTGGTATTCGAGGGTGGGGAGGTGAGGTACTGGGGAGGGTGGGTGTGGGTACACCACCATAGAGGCAGGAGGAGGGCAGAGGGATAGGGAGTTCCTGGGAGGGAGGGGGGAAAGAGGGTAAGGGGAAAACATCTGAAATGTAAATAAAAGTTCCAATAAAAAATGAAAAAAAAAAAGAAAACTTGATAAAGCATAAATTACATATCGAACCCTACACATTAGTAGTAATGGTAGACTTCAATATCCCACTCCCAGCAATCCACAGGTCATCTTAACAAAACATATAAACAGAAAAATATTGAAACTAACAAATGTTATTAATCTAATGAACATAACAGATATCAACAGAATATTTCATCCAAACACAAAAGAATATACCTTCTTCTCAATACTGCATAGATCCTTTTCCAAAACTGACCATACAAACTTCAGTAGATACAAGAAAACTGAAATAACACCTTGTATCTCATCAGATCACTGTTGTTTAAAACTGGACTTCAACAACAGAAACACCAGAAAGTCTACACAATCATGGAAATTGAGCAAATCTCTATTCAATGATCTCTGGTTTAGGGAAGAAATAAAGAAATTAAAAACTTTCAAGAATTCAGTGGAATGAAGGCACAATATACCCAAACTTATGTTACACAATGAAAGCAGTGCTAAAGGAAAGTACATAGCACTAATGGTCTTCATAAAGAAATTAAAGAATTCTCATACAAACAATTTAAAAGTACACGTGAAAGCTCTAGGGAAAAAAAAATATCACAAAGGAGAAGTCATAAAATAAGCAAAATGAGGCTGAATCAATTTAAAACAAAGAAAACAGTTAAGAGACTCAAGAAACTACAAGGTGGTTCTTTGAGAAAATCAACAAGATAGACAAACCCATATCAAAGTAACTAAAAGACAAAAAGACAGTATCCAAGTAAACAAAATCATCAATGAAAAGGTAGACAATGCAGCAGACAATAAGGAAATTCAAAGAATCATTTCATTAGGTCTTACTTCAAAAGCCTGTATTACACAAAATTGGAAAATCTTAATGAAATGGACAATCTTCTAGACAGATTCCACTTACCAAAGTTAAATCAAGAACAGATAAACTAAACAGCCCCATAATCCATAAGGAAATAGAAACAGTCATTACAAGTCTCCAAACCAAAAAAAAAGCCCAGTACCAGAAGTTTTTAGTGCAGAATTCTACCAGATTTTCAAAGAAGAGCTAATATCAATACTCCTCAAACTGTTCCACAAAATATAAACAGAATGAACAATGCCAAACACATTCATTAAGCCACAGTCACCCTGATACTTAATCTACACAAAGACTGAACCAAGAAAAATATTTTTGGACCAATTTCTCTTATGAACATTGATGCAAAAATACTCAGTAAGACACTCACAAACTGAATCCAGGAACACATCAAAATCACCATCCACCATGATCAAGTAGGCTTTATCTCAGGAATGCTGGCATCATTAAATACATAAAAATCTATCACTGTAATCCAACATATAAGCAAACTGAAAGAAAAAAATCACATGATCATTTATTAGATGCTGAAAAACCTGTGACAAAATCTAACACCTCTGCATATTAAAAGTCTTGGAGAGATCAAGTAAATAATACATATACCTAACATAATAAATGCAATATTCAGCAAGCAAACAGTCAACTTCAAAACTAATTGAGAGAATCTTAAAGCAATCCCACTAAAATCAGGAACTCTACTGGAAGATCAACAGAGTCAACTAGTCTGGACCCTTGGGGTTCCCAGATGCACCAACCAAGAACCATACTCAGGCTTAACTTAGGCCTCCTGCACATATGTAGCAGATGTACAACTTGATCTTCATGTAAGTTCTTCATCAACTGGAGTGGGGTTATCCCTAAAACTGATGCATGTCTGTAGAATATGTTCCCCTAACTAGGTAGCCTTGTCTGGCCTCTGTGGGTGGGATATGCTTGGTCCTGCAGAGATTTAATGTGCCAGGGTCAGGGGATACCCAGGAGGGTTGCCTCCATCCTCTCAGAGAAAAAGGGAAGGGGAAATCAGGGAGGGACTGTGTGTGGGGGGGGGGCACTCTCAGGAGGCAATAGGGTGGGTGGTTATATAGAAGAGTTTGGAGAGAGGAAAGGAAAGACAGAAATGTTGCAATTATATTGTAAACTCCCCCCCGAAAAGATAATAGTAACTGTTATTTATGACAGTGAATTAATAAGTAAAATTAAATTCAAGTAACAAGGAATATCACAAATGGGTGTAGAATTATGATGTATTACACAATTGAATTTTTGTAGCAAGTCTATGAATTGTTAAAACCCATGGAATTTTTCTTTTTGAAAATAAAACACATTCTTTAACATTTTCTCATATGTGCATGTATAATGTGTGCAGTGAATCCCTACTACTCTAGTTTCTGTCTTCTCTTGTTTCATTTCCATCCCTCTCACCTTCCGACTTCTCCCCATGAGTCCCCTTTTCACAGCTTTTGCTTTAATTATGTGTTTAACCTGCACCATTTCTATGATTGTGCATTTGAAACTCTCTCTGGAACTTTGAGGGCTCATAAGTATGTAATCAATTGAAAACAGTGAGTAACTCTCAGAATCTACCATTGGCCACTAGTTCAACAGACATATGACAGAGCCTCTTGATCCTCTCCTTCAACTTGGTTGGTTGTTCTCAGGACCATTCTTGGGCAGGCATACCTTATGCAAGTGTTTCTGCACAGAGTTCATGAATAGAATGGGTATATCTTATCCATATGATGGTATTAAATAGCTCTTCTTCCTGTCTTCCAGATCTTATGACTTTTGCCCATATTTTGCAATGTATCCTGAGTCTCAGTGGGGATGGTATGTCTTGTTGGTGGTTGAGACTTCATCTTTCATTTATTCTCAGTATTTTAATCAGTCATGTGTTACCACCTTTTGCCACCTTTCACTCCAAAGAAAGATTTCTCTTGTTGTAGTTGAGAGCAGTGTTTGTCTATGGATATAAATAAGCAAAAGGTAATTTTAATGTCTACTTAGCTGAACAACAACAGTTGTTTCCTCTCTATGGCCCTTTTTTCTAGGCATGGACTTTTGATAGAAATTGACAGTATGAGAAATAGATTCTCTCTTGTGGAGAAGACCTCAGGTTCTATCAAAGAGTGATTTGTTACATCTATAGCAGTTGTACCACAGTGGAATAATTAAGCATATCATGACTGATAGGCTGTTATTTAGTTCATAGAGTTTATATGTAGGAAGACCATTAGTGTTTTTTCTCCTCCAGTAACCTGCATAGTACATTATGGTATTATGGAAGCTTGTCATTACAGAATCAAGCTTCCATCTCACTTCTAGCCTTGTTTTTCTTTATCTTTCAACAAAGGAGCATAATGTCTTTAATAATATGGCACTATTTTTTGCCAGTGGACACCAGTTAATACATAGGCTTACACCTGATTAAATTGAGTAAAATAACTTTATGTAGAGTATCAACTCATAAGTAGGATATTTATATCAAATTCCTTCTCCTGAAGGCTCATGAAACCTCCTTAAGTAAGGGGAAGAATAATTTATAAGATGTAGTTTTGGGAAAACTATTGTGAAAAAGTGTCTTTTGAACATGATGAAGCTGTTGCAGTAATGAATCACATCAGATGCGGTTTCTTGTGTAAGAGCCATATAAGATCAAGACAGTCAACATAGTAACATGGAAAGGTGGGAGGCACACAAGACTCCATATTTAACTAAGGAGCCATCAGTTTGAGTGTTAGGATATGAGACACATTAGAGGGAGGAAAGTGAAGGATATAATTACATATTTATTTGAAATACATTAAAATGAATAACAAAATAAAATAAGCAATTCAAAGACCATATCCAATTCAATGTAAAAAAAAAAAAAAAAACTAGATCTGTTATATACTTAAAAAGCATATGAGTAACTGCACTGAGCTGCAGTTATATGCCTGAGTTAACCAAAATCAGTATTATCAGAAAACAATAACCAGTTATGAGAAATCGCAGCTTCACTTAGTTTACTTTGGGTTCTTGGTTTCAAAACATACAGTGGTTATATCGTCTCTCAGTTTCAATGTCAGCCATGAAAATATTGGTCACTAGAAGGCCCACTAGCCTGTCCTACATTCTTAATCATCAACTCTAATAATCAATAACCTTTGTTTCTTTTTAGCTACAAACCAATGAAATACAATTAATTTAATAGTGTTTTCTATATTCTTTGAGAATTTCATTTAGTATGTTTTAATTATATTCATTCCTTTACCTCAACTCCTCCTAGAACTTCCCCCACCTCATTACACAATCAACCTCATGTTCTTTCTCCCTCTGTCTCTCCATCTCTCTTACTTTCTGTCTCTTTCTATCTCTCTTTGTCTCTGCCTCCCTTTTTCTCAAAAGTAAACAAACAAACAAACAAAGAAACAAACTGTGAACAACCTTGACAGTTTGCATTGGCTCCATGGTTGTCTGTTGTTTCTTTCTTTTAAGAGGTCCTGCCCTGGACTGCTTAATATATCCAGTGTTACTCCACTGAAGAAAAAGGAGGTGGACTTCATGCATACCTCCCTGTTCCATACTAAGCTCTGGCTAGAACTTGTACAAGTCTTGTGCATGCTGTCACAGTATCTGTGAGTTCATATGAACTTCTGCCCATATACATCTGAAAAAAAATTGTTTTTGAAACTATCTTGCAATCCTGCCACCTTCTCTTCCATACAAATCCCTGAGCCTGGAGAGGAGGGGTAAGGTAAAGATGTCCCACTTGGGGCTGAACATTCTCAAGTTTCTTATTCTCTGCATATTGACCAGATGTGGGTTTATCTGCTAACTGAAGTTTACTGCAAGAAGAAGCTTCTCTGATTAGGGCTAAGTGATCTGGAGTTGAATTTGAACTCTGGGTTCACACTCCATCAAGTGCTAGATCAGCTAGCTAGGCTGAGTGGTCAGTAAGAGATCCAGAGAGGATGGGACTGGCTCTGTGAGTCTTTAACTAAGATACAGATTCTGGCTTCGTGTGGTCCTGAGGCTCAGTGATGGGTGGATTGGCTGAAAGTGTGGGAAGGGGAGGGTAGAATCTCTACTAAAAGATGTAATTTAAATTGCATTCATACTCCAAGTTTAAATACAACTATTTAATCTTTAATGAAAAATTTACATGCCTTCCATCATTCTGGAAAATGCATATTTACTTGTTTATTCTCATCATGCTCTTTTGTGATTTTCCTAAAAGATATCTCTAATTTGCTTTTGTATCTATAGACAGTGTTTCTTCCAACACTACTCAATTTCACTGTAGTTTTTATTTGTCAATTAAGCTATAGAAAATATTTCAAATCTGACAATTTAGCTGGCAAAAGGTAAGGAATTTTAAAGGAGCCACTGGATCAAAATGTAGTTTCATTTTCTTACCTTACCTCTAACTATCATTTCCAGGCCAGTGATACTCCTTGTTTAAAGGTCCTAATAGTAAGGACTGGTCTATTATTTTTTTTTGTTTTTGTTTTTGTTCATGATGCTCTTTGGGGTGACTTGGACCGAGCTACTTCCATGTACCTCAAAAATCAATTGTAGTTTATTATATACTATAAAAGCTCGTGAATTCTCCAAAATGACTTCCCATGAAACTAGCTGTCATTGCTTGTATTCCTAAATCATAAAATTGATTTTCAAGGTCAACTTTTAGGAGTATCATCATTTGTCATTAGTATATTTGCATACCATCAGAATTATGGCTTGCAAATAAAATCATAACGAAGAAAGTGTTTAGGACTATTGATTCAACAATATACTAATGTTAGTTAAACAAGTTGACTAAATTATCAATGAGACCAAAATCACTGAATATGAGAGCATGCCAAGAATTTTATATAAAAGAAATTTCATTCTCTGCTAAACATAAACATGTTAAAATGTGAGAACATAGTCTTTATTTGCTTCACAGCTGCTTTGATATGGATGCCTTTAAGTAGAGGTTGAGCACACAGAAAGTGAGATGACAGATTAGTGACTCATAAATGTTAATAATAACTTAGGGGGTCTCATTATGTTCAGTTTAAGGGGAAATAAGAAATAAACATTTGCAGTAAGCTTCCCAGTGATGCCAATACTGCTTTCATCCAAAATTCAGGGAGAAAGGAGTAAGAATCCTAGAATTAGAAACTTTGGAATGAAATGTGTCCTTTGGGAGAGGAGAGGATATTAGATTTGGATGACACAACTATCACTTCACAGATGGCTAGCATTGGTTCAGTTGGTTAGGTGAATGTTACCTTCCTCCCTCCCTCATGACACCATGGGTTTCCCTTCCAAAGGTGTGCACTTGCTTAAAAAGAACCACCTTAGCAGATACAGGAAGTCATTTTGTTTTTTGTCTAATTATTTTTACAGACAAAGGTTTAGGAACAGCTGTGCATCCCTAATAGAACCTCTAAACAAATTCTCAAATGGTCACAGATGTTTCAGAAATTCAATACTATATCATGATATTTAATATGCTTTCTCCAGAAACTTATGAAGGGACAGGTTTTGCATCCAGTTTTTTATGAGTAAAATATTTGAATAGATACAGAAGCAAACAACAAGATCTTAAGAGGCAAGGATTTGGGAAATGACAATGGATTGTGAAGGATCCTGAAACTAGAGATTTGAGTAAAATTGTTAACTCTCCTAGGAACTTGGAGGCCTTAGCTGACATCTGGATTTTAATAATGTAATGATTATGATCAGTGCCTACCATATGTTTGGCATTACACCTTATGGAAATTATTAATCTTTTCAACAATCCATTCCATTTTATAAAGAAGGAAACTGAGGTTAATGACATGGCCAAAGTTACACAGTCATTAGGTTCCATATTGAGTGTTTTAACCTTGAGCCTACTCACTCAAATGAAATTTCCACTGCTGTTAACAAAAATCAAAAAAACAAAACAACAACAACAAAAAACAAAAAAACAAACAAAACAGATAATTTGAAAGAAGGGGGGAGCAATACAAAAGAGATAAGTGTAAAAAAAGGTGGAAAACTTATTGAGAGAATAGAATAAGAGAGTAAACATTATATGATTTTGGTATATTTCCAGCTATGTCTGTTTGGAACCAAATAAGATGACAGTTTGAATTATAAGAGATGGCAGATTTATCCTATTTATTCACTTTACAGACTAATTTGAAAAGGTAAAACTAGAGGTGAGTGCTACACTAAAACAAAATTTCTAAGAAGACTTCCTTTACAACTAGTCTCAAGCCCTTGCCTTGACATTTAAGACCCCTCTTGAAAACCCCAGAGAGTAATTACTTAGTTGCATTCTTCTGTTTGGAATTGTGAGTATAAATTGCTGTAGGTATCCCTTTCACTATAAGCTTCTTTACCTTCAACCTTCCCTTCAATTTCAGCAAAGTACTTCAGCTGTAAACTGCTGGGCTCAGATTTCCCTTTTAAATATGTGAATCCTTCTACTCCCCGACACACACACACACACACACACACACACACACACACACACACAGGCACACTCACACACATTCATGCACAACTTTTAGAAAAGAATTTTCTGATCCTGCTGAAGCAGTCTCTGCCAGAAGGCAAGATCAACATTACCAGATACAGTGATGTTTACATCACAAAAGTTAATTCATGAGAAAGAATACAATATTACTTATCAATATAACATAGTTTTATTTATTTTTAATATAGAGTCTCATGTATCCTTGACTTACCTCAAACTCCTTTTGTAGTTGATGATAACCTTGAACTCCTGAGCTTCCTGTCTCCATATCTGGAGTACTATGGTTGGAAGCATATATACATGCCTAGTTTATACAGTTCTAGACATGGAACTCAATGTCTAGTGCATTCAAAACAAACACTCTACCTACAAAGCTTTATCTCCAGCCTTAAAGTCTTACATTGGGAAGTTGATGCTGTATTTGATCTTATAAATTGAGGCTACTTTGACAATGTATCTAACCAGGTATATCTTAAATATTTCCTCCTCCTGAAATGGCCTCTATTTGAATGTTTAAATAAATATAGGTCCTTATGAAAACAATTTTTAGGAGCATTCACTTGAAATGTGCAATGATAGCATTAGGATAAATTTAGAGTAACAGTGGATTCTTAGTTAATGAGTTCCAATGAAAGTAGGCCGGGGGGAGGTCCATTTTTTCAGGATAAATGGACTTCAGATGTTCTCTTCTACTTCTAACTTCATTAGTATGTGTCTGCCTTCACAGCTAGGCCATGGTTGAATAGCATGTCCCTTCCAGCCTCTTCTACCAAGCATAAGCTATAGTTTCTCATTCCACCTATATTTCAACTCTCCGAGTAAGTATTTCTGAGGCTTTCAGCCTATTTTTTGTCAATTAGTTCTCAAGCAGAAGTTATTCTGTACCAGATACTAAAATAATGGGTCTCTATGATGGTGTTCAACTAAACTCAAAATCAGTTCAGGATTAAGTTTATGTTGGTAAGGTACCACAAACCACATTGACTGGTAGTGATAGAAACAGAGAAATAAAAGCACTAATATTCAGGAATCACAAGCTTTACTAATTTTTAAATGTCTTCATTCCTACTGACAATAATCTAATTTCCCCATATTCCTGCCTCCTGGGCCTCCGACTCAGACTTTTTCATTACAATAAACATATTTATTTTACAACTAATCATCTTTTCCTCTACTATCCTCTAATCCCTTCAATTTCCTAATTTATTTTCTTCCTTTGTGGACTAGAAAATTATTATGGTCATGGGTTTTTAATATAAAACATCAATTAACATGAAATCAAAACATCAATACAATGTGAATAATTAATGTACTATTATTGACTGAACTGAATCCACAGTGTAATACAATTTTGAAATCAGAGAATATATTAAAAATATAATGAAAAATTATGGACTTCAGCTTTTAGATGTGGAATTCTGAATTTTTATAATTGTTGTTCTTTAAAAAGCAGGGTTAACAATTACCAATCATAGTTATGTTGATAACCCTAACTGCAAAATGTTGCATAACAGAAGAAACTCCAGAAATGCAATAAAGAAAGTACATAATTTAAAAGTCTCTTGACCTCCTTAATTTTCATAAGTCACAGAAAGTCCTCATTATATTATATTGGAGAATCACTTAGAAAAAATTTGCCAACCTTTTTCCAGCCACACTGGTAAAAGACTTTGTAGGTATTTCTAATCTCTCCCTGTTTTTCCCTCCAGAAAATTTGTTTCCTTCTATCATTTTTTCCTCTCTGGGAATAAATAGAATCCCATCCATGCATGTCTGCAATGATTCCAGCATCAACCATCATTTCTAGGGTCTTGAAGGGGAAAGCCTGTCTGAAAGTACCCCTGTACTTTATAAATGGAGAACATTACATGTTGATGGTAGATTGAGTTTAGAAAAGATGGAGGACACTTTTACATGGCACAAATAAAAAAGGGTTTAGGATTAATGGCAACTAGCAGCTTCCATGTCAGTAAGAAATTGAGGACTTTCCTTCAATTATTGGAGTTCGGGCCTCTATCCCCTCCTTCGAAAGAATAGAATTGCTAAGGCCTTTCTATACTTAGAGAAGGGAGGAGATGTCAGGAGCAGCCCTGCATATACACTAAAGGCCTAAAATCAGCCATAGGCCTAAAGTCAGCAATAGGCCTGACATACATACATGCTAACACAAAGTCTTGGGTCTCTGTGGAAAAACACTGATACAGAAGGCTATAAACTATTGTAAACAGGCAGCGTCTGTGGAAATTTACCAGACCTAGTAGTCATAGGTCTTATAAATAGGCAGCCTCGGTGGACAGTACCAACTTAAATAAGGACAGTGAAACATAGGCAGAGTCATAGTGACCTGTCCCCTGAACCTTCACCCAGCTGATACCCTGTTCTGAAAGATATCTGTACTCCCCCTGATCACCTATGCTCCTGTGCCATTCCCTTCCCCACATCCTGCCTTTTTGTGTTTATAACCTCTGTGTAAATAAGTAAATTACAATGTGATTTAAATAACTAAATAAATTTAAAAAAAGAAAACAAACAGAAAAACAAGAAATTGAGGACTTACACACTGTACTTGTGCTAACTTCTGAAAACAATAACTCTTTCCTTGTTAACTCTTTCATTGAACTTAGTCACATATACATTTCAAACAACAAGCAAACATAGACATGGTGCTCTTGCTTATAGAGTATGCTTAAAAGCATGATATTCACTCACTTTTAATTTTTAAGACATGCTTAAATAGCATAACACATTTTATTCCTATCTCTCCTATTCTCTCTGTGTTGCAGCTGTGACATATTCTACATGTCTTCTAAACTCTCTAAGATCTTCTGCAACATGAGTTCTCACATTCCTGACCCTTTTTGTTTCTCTTGCTTCATTAATTAAAGACTTTGGACTGCCTTAGGGTTTTTATTGCTGTGATAAACGACTGACCAAAAGCAATTTAATGAGGAAAGGATTTATTTCAGTTTATGCTTCACTGAAGGAAATCAGGACAAATGTGGAAGCATGTACTGAAACAGAAGCCATGGAAGAGTGCTGTTTACTGGCTTACTGCTCATGATTTTACTCAGTCTGTTTTCTTATACCATTTACAACCACCTGACTAGGGAAAGCATCCTCTACAATGAGCTAGGCCCTCTTATTTCAGTCCATTAATCAAAAACTGTCACACCGGCTTGACTACAGCCAATCTAGTGTGGGTGTTTTTCTCAATTGAAGTTCCCTCTTGTCAAATGACTATAGCTTGTTTCAAGTTGACATAAAACTAGTTAGCATGAGACCTGACCTTGTAATTGACTTCAGAGTCTATAGAGATTACTTTCTACCTTTACTTTGCTATCCAGTACATACACTTCATTTGCTTCAAGCCTTTATACCAATCAAACAGAGTTACTGACTCTAGCTGATAAAATTTTTCCCCTTGTGGTCCAGAAACCGAAGTGATTAGGCAGTATAACATCTTAGGCTGTACTTAAGTGAACAAAACATCTAGATATTTTGGGATATGCTAGTACTAGACTAATAAAGTCATCCCTTCTAACAGATTGTTCTTTGGTCTCATGAAAACTTGTCACTGAGTAACTGTGATTCCTCCCAGAATTTCTCACCTTACCCCCTACCCTCAACCTCTTAAGCTCAGAAGCTAGGCTTCCCTCAGCTCTTGATAACTATAGAAACTCAGACATTTTCTTTCTTTGGGTTCATGTGCTCTCTTGACTCCTGTCTGACTCTGCTCCTGGAACTCTCTTGGCTTCCTTATCTCCTTCTTTCCTATCTTGCCCTCCCCTGACTTCTCATGAGCAAGTTCAATGTGTTGGCCATGCTCAGCCTGGACTCTTCCAGATATCTCTGCCTGTTCTCTCACTTATATCTACAACAAATCTTCTCAGCCATACCTTGTCCTCGTTTTTCATTCAATTTTAAGTGAGTTTTCACGGGCTAGGAGTTCTTTCTTCACAGTTCACTATGATTAATCTACATCCACTTCTATCCTACTTTGTGCAACATACACTGTGTATATAATATGTAAATATATGATAGCCTATCAAATATATAAATGTATGTGTATGTATTTTTGGAGACATAGAAATAAATATATATATATATATATATATATATATATATATATATATATATATACATACACACATATATATTGTGTGTGTGTCATTCAATTGTCATGTCTTCCCCTCATTTCCAGTCAGGTATCCTTTTTGGATATCCTTAATTTGTCATTTTTTATGGTAAATTTTGGTCTACCATTCCTTCAGTGAAGTTTTGGGAACCAACTGAGATGATAAAATCAGAAGTTTTCAGATGCATGAAGGATAGTATTTTGTTTGTTCCATAGTTACACAAGACTCTACAGAGTCTGATTATTCACAATGAGATAAATCAAATCTATAATTCACCACAAAATAATTTCAAATAGAACTTTTGGCCAAGTGAGTTTACTAAGATATTATTTAAAATAAATACTATTTTTTTGTTTGAAGCCTTTATATATTTTAAAGGTGAACACTGAGGATTGTTGATCTTCACTATGGCATGCAATCTTTATAAATGACAGGTAGAAGAATCAGAATATTTTAGCAGAACTTGGCTTTTTGTTGTTAGAGGTAGTTTACTTTTCTACTTTTTGGAGATGACAGATTTTTTTTTTTTTTTGAAATAATACAAAGTAGCTCCACCAAGCAGTTGAAAACAATACAGAACAAATACAGTAAGTGTGGAGGTTGGTGTAGGGGTGGTGTAGAATGAATAATAAGTATGATGAATCAGGAAAATGTTAGTTGACTCAGAAAAGCAAGATGTTAGAATTTGGAGGGTAAAACAATGTCATTATAACCTGGAACATGCACAGGAAATTTTCTTAAAGATTATTTTCGGATTATAAATCTGCAAGTAAATCTGGGCAAAAGGAAGTATCACATTCTTAATCACCAGAGTTCATTTTTCAGGTTTGGAAATTTTCAATGTTTCATAAGGATCTGTTTTAGTAAGGTGTGGGGCACTTAGTACTCTAACTCTGCATCAAAGAAGCATTTGGAAGATCTAGGTAAGGGAAGAAGCTCTTTTGAGTGTGTTTCTTGCTTGTTTTTGGTGCATCCTGAAGTAATTAACATGATAATTGCTGAAAGGTAGAAAAGATAGCCAGTTCTCCTATTTATAGTTGTAAGAAAACTTTGGGTTTCATTTCTTTTGGAGCTTCTTTGTCTCAGATCACCTGATACTACTTTGATTGCTTCTTCCATTCCAAGGGTTCTTGTCAAAATGTGCTATGCATGTGCAAAGAGGATGTTAGAAGAGAATTGCTGTTAAGGACCCCCTTATGATCCCTGCACAGAAAGTATAAGAGCCATTAAGGTTGAGGATGGTATTATGTTAGGGGTGGGAAGCACACTAGGGGCATTCTTCAGGTCAGTGTCCTCATTTTTGACTTTCACACTAAGTTGTTGAAAAGGTAAATGATCTGGGAACATTCTTAGGCAATGATCTGGTCATTAAATTGCTTTTTTTCTTTTTCTTTCAGGCAGCATGCAGAGTAGTTGAAAAAAAAAAGACGTGAAACAACCCCACCCGCAATCACGTTGAATTCGACAATTACAAAACCACAAATTCAATTTCAAGGGGTGTGCAGTTCTCATAAATTGGCTAAAAGCATGAAGCCCCTCCTTAAGGATCAAGACAATATCCTTTGAAGAATCCTCGAGTAAGTCAATTTAATGAAAAATCTATGTAGATGCATTAGTCCCATTCAGGAACCTTATACCACAGCTTCCTATCTCAGGCTCTGTAGGCTTGTGGAAGAACAGGGAAAGCTTAGTACTGAGGGTAGGTATTCAGATCTAGTTGAACACAGTGAAGAAAAATTTAGGGATTTTAGCCAAAGTACAAAGGACAGAACAGCACAGTTTGTGGAACCTCTCATTTCATTTTATCTCCCACTTGCCCTTCAGAGGGAGAGCAAAGGCTGCTGTCAGACTGAGGAGAACCGATTTAATATGGAGCTAGAAGGTGGGGTGAAAGGGTGGCTCCTGGGTTCGTCCTGGGTTCAGAGAGTGAGAAGTGTTACTTTTCCCCTCCTTCCACAACCTCATTCCGGGTGTGAATTTGCTGGCAAGAGGGGGCAGAACATCCCTGAGTGTGGAACCTATCTTTTTTCCCAAAGGCCACAGCCTAGAAAGCCACATCTAGAGGCGATCTAGAAAACTGGTCAATCCCTGCTCCTTGGAAAGGAAAGGCCACGTGACCCAGAGACAGCGCGAGGCAGCGACCCCAGAGCAAACGTGGTCGGGCTGGCCGCAGAGAAGAATTGCTGCGCGCAGTGACCACGGGATTAGTGGCGAGACCGGCGGGAGCCAGAGCTTCTGGAGCCAGAGCCTTCCGCCGCCCCAGCGCAGACCCTCAGTCTCTCTCCTAAGGCGCCGCCTCCCGCAGCCTGGGGCGGGGCTGGGGCGGAGCCAGGTTGGCCGCGCCAGGGAGGAGCGGGCGCGGGCGCGGGCGCGGGCAGATCGCTTGCAGAAGATTCTCTGTGCGCTTGCTGTCGCTGCAGCTGCGGGCGACCTCTTTAGGGCCAGCCGTCCCCAACTAGGCGAGTCCCGTTGAGCGCTCCGTGTGCTGAACAGAGCCCTCGAGGTACAAGTTCTCGGCGGAGTGTGCCGCCGCTTTTCTGTTCGGGAGGTCCGGCTCCGAGCTCTTCGGACCCTCCTGGCGTCCTCGCCTGCGTCGGGGAGGGCGGCAGCGGCGTCCCGGGCATGGCTTCAGCTGGCAGCGGCATGGAAGAGGTGCGAGTGTCGGTGCTGACCCCACTCAAGCTGGTCGGGCTGGTGTGCATCTTCTTGGCGCTGTGTCTGGATCTGGGAGCTGTTCTGAGCCCGGCCTGGGTCACTGCGGACCACCAGTACTACCTGTCCCTGTGGGAGTCCTGCCGGAAACCTGCCAACCTGGATAGCTGGCATTGCGAGTCTACGCTCGGCAGCGGTGAGTCCCCTACCCCACCCCCCGCGCCGCGCCCCTTGCTCCCGCGTGGCCATCCAGGGCTCCTCTGCTGCCACAGCCTCGTTGGGAGCCACCTCCCCCACTTTCCTCCCATCCCTTCCTCCTTGCCCTACCTTCTCGGCCCTTATCTAACCCTTGGGCCCCAGGACCCTCTTGCATGTGCCCCTCTCCAGAAGGGGTCCGGGTAGGCAAGACTCCAGAGACCTCCTACGCCCTCTACTCCTCCCTTGCCGGTCCCTCCCGCTTTGGAGTAACACGTATGCTATTTTGGGCAATTGTTATCATTGAGGGCGAGAAACATGTGGCTGTGTAAAAGACGCAATGCCTTCCACACCCCCGTTAAAAAAGAAATGGGCAAAACGCTCCAAATCTGTGCGGGTTCTGTGTTCCAGCCCTCTAAGTGCAATTTGCCCAAGTTTTCCTCTAGGCCCACGTTTCTCCCCGTACTATTTCACTTTTTCTGGCATTTCCCGAGTGAATTTTCGTGTGTGTGTGTGTGTGTGTGTGTGTGTGTGTGTGTGGTGTATTGTGTTTCCCCTTTAAATTTTGGGAAGGGATACCGGGAGTCAGGAGAGACTGATGAATTTCCTTTCCTTTTTTGGCGACACCGTTGTTGCTTCTGAGTTGCCTTTCTTTCACTCCCACAGTAAGAAACTCCCCTTTCTTCCAGTCCGTTTCTCCGTGAGCTAGTTACTCATAGTTGCCTGGAAAGTTGTGCTTTATTCAGCAAGCAGTGAAAATTGTATGTGGATGGGAAACGGGGTAGGGTAGGCGGTAGCCATTGTGGCTACTAGCTCAAAAGGGACTTTGTGGCTTTATTCCCTTCCTGACCCTCCAGTTTTTTGTTTTGTTTTGTTTTTCCCCATTCTCAGAGTCCCATTTATTCTTCGTAGAAATTTGCCAACTTCCAATTTCTTGCTGAAAACTATTCCCACTCGAATTCTGTTTCTTCAGCTGCTGGTGTGTGCACAGATTAAAGAATGTAAAAGGCTCTGCTGGTGCCTTTTTTTTTTTTTTTTTTATCCTGGCGCGCGCGCTAACACACACACACACACGCACACGCACACGCACACACACGCACATGCACGCACAAGCTCACACACACCCTCACACACTGACCTGAGAAACTCATTAAATCCCTTCTTGACAGTTTCATGTCTTCTCTGAGACAATTTTTTAAAGCGTTGCTGGAAACGTTTCAAGTTCTGATAAAGTTGAAATAGCACAAAGGCCACAAAAAAAAAAAAATCCGACTTTTCTTTGTCTTACGTTTTTTGTTATAGGAGAAATTAGTTCACTTGGTTAAATTTCTTCCAGAAATTTAATTTTGTGCTTACAAAGGCTTTTTCTTTGCTGTTACCTCAGAATACCTATTGAAGGCTTTCTTTGTTGATTGATTCATAGTGAAGGGGACCGGTTGGCAGCAGGAGGTCAACACTCCGGCCTTTTAATTCTTTCAGGATTAGTTGTTTACAACTGAAGATAAAATAAACCCACAAAATGCCTTTCTTTGGTAACCAAGGGATCCAAATAAACTTTGGAAAAAATATCTTTTCTTTCTCCCTTCAATAGAAATGGAAATTTATGTAGGAATGCCAGCTTCAGCAGATCTCCTAAGCAACGTGAATCTTTTGCCCCCTTCACTCTGTCTCCTGAAATAATAGCCCTCTGATTGCATAAAGACTTTTCAGATAGGTTGGAGGACCCAGCTTCAGCTCCTATTTGCTTTTTAGGCTATTATCCTTTTCTCTTGGCCTGGAATGTGGGGAATGATGGAAGGCAGCTCCAGTTTGTTTGGTAATCTTTCCTTAATTGCCTCCATACCCATTGATTTTAGCTACAAAGAAATTTGTAACGGGATCAAAAAAAGAGTAAAAGACAAAAAACCAAAGATTTCAGCTGGACAAATGAGAAATAAGCTTAATGCAAATATGGTGCCCATAGGACTGTACAAAGGGAAAATCAAAGGCAGGCACACTTTCTGAGCCAACCCCTCCCTCCCCCCAGCCGCCACCCCTTATTCTGTCATATGCACTTCAACTTGGGTTCCTTAAATCAGCTTTGGCTTTGTTTTGCTTGAGAAAACAGTTTTCTGTCCCCCAAAAGATAGCAAGATGGGTTACAAGTAGAGGTGTTTTTGTTACAACTTATGTGAAAGTTTTTGACTTTCTGTTGTAGCAGAAAAGTTGTGAAGGGAAGGGCCAAAAATACAGAAAATTGCTGTTCCCATTTAGAAAATGGGTTCCTAAGGATGTTATATGGACTTGAAGCTTCTATCAACCAGTGATTTAAGACAAAGAAGGACAGTAGGATCAGCCCAGGAATGCTGTGCTTGCCTGTTCCAATGGTGGGCAGCTTATTTAGTCTGTTCACCATTCAGAGAAGCAGAGGGATAGAAGCAAATTGTCTTTCTGAATATTTTTAAAGATCAACTTCATTCTCTCTGGAAAATCAATTACTTTGGGAAAACCCACCAAGGACAGTTTTACGGAATATCCTTCTCCAGGATCTTCAGGGCTTAATTAAAAAACTTTGTCTTAATTAGAATTAAAACTGCCTTGAAGAGGCAAGGTTTTATTTCAAGAAGGAACATTTCTGGAATGCTTTTTTTCTGAGGACAACATTCCCTACTTAGGCCCAGTTTCTACTGCAACTTTCCTCTAAGCCATTATTTTAAACTTGCATTTGAATTTTGGTTCCAAATACGCCTTGTTTGCTGTTGGTAACTGTTTTTGTGGTTTTAAGCTACAGCAGAGCCATGCCTCTTGTGTCCTGTTACATTGAAGGTTGCGTCAGCACTTTTAGTATAAAGCAGTAATCTGGTTGTCAGTCAGCCAGAATGCTTTTCACTAGAATCTCAATTGGAGATGTGGAGGATAGCACTGGCATTTATCTTTGCTCGTATGTTTTCTAGGAAGACAAATGAGAAAAGAATGAATTGGCTGTCACTGGTAGTAGGGTTGGGGAAATTTGGAATATGCAGTAATCACAAGGCTGCCCAATATAGAATTCTTTTCTAATGATGATTTTTCCCAGTACATTTGTACAGCTTTTTAATATGTCTTCAGTCCTATTCAAAGTTTTTATAATGTTTTATCCACTGCTTCCTGTTTAGTTTGATAATTTTTCCCCTAGAATATAACAGTTAGGGTTTCCCAGCTATAGCAGTTTCACGAGAATACAGAATGAAGGTTCCCTAAACTCCACATTAAGAAGTTGTGTCATTCCTAGGATGATTTTATGTTTCTGTTCAAAACAATTAATATGTAGCTACTCCCTATGAAGCATATGGCTTTTTACTGTCTGTTTTTTGACTCAGCAAAATAGAAAACATATAGGTGGCTCAATAAACAGGTTTAACTGAGAAAGATTAGAGAATATAACAAGGGTGTGTTTAGCTATTTTTCTATCAACAGAACACTTGATCAAATAGTACTCTTTTCAAGGAATACTAATAACATCATTGGTGCACTGCCCTAAGAATAAGCTGCATTTGTAGCATGAGTCATTGGTAGTTTTGAAATGATAGAGCACTCTATGCTAAAACGGGTGAATATTATTATTATTTTCAGTTGACAGAATGCTTTTTCAAGAATGCTTACATGTAGCTCATGTTTTTAACTTTAGTATAAAAATTCCCTTTAAAAGGAATTTATGAGTAAAGCTATCTGAGGTGTAATTTAAGATAAATGGAACTGCCTGAACACCAGCAATTCCTGGAAAAATCTAAGATACAGTGATTTCAAGTTCAGATTCATGACATCTTTGCATACTTTGAGACTACACCTTAACTTGGAATTTCAGCAGAGAACCTCAAAATGTGATTTGGTCCAGGAAGGTTTAGGTGTTCCCGGAGATGAGTTAACACTGATAAATGTGTTTACAAATAGCAAATTGTCTACTCACTACAAGTATACCCTCTTCCAGTTTCTTGGAAGAGAACATCACTAGGACAAATGCACTAGTGGGTGGAAAAGTACCAGCACTAACTAGCACCTTAATTAATTTGGTTTCTTTGGTTTAGAAAACCCAGGATGAATTAAATCAAAATGTTCATGAGATTTTTCTTTCCTTTAAGGTCTTCTTGAATTTCATATTCACTAAAGGGTATTTTGATTTGTGATCAAGTAGAATCCTTCTCTTGCTCAGACTCATAGAAAGATTATAGTTTCCAAGGAGTCCTGTAGCAGAGTCTATTGGCAACAAAGGGGTTTTGATAAGAGTGTGAAAACTGGCATTTAAAACAAATGCTGGCATTACAAAACAAGAAAAACGCAACAAGCAAACAAAAACTTTTCTCAAGCAAAAGATCCTTCCTGTTGAAAATAAATGGATTTTAAAATTTTGTTCATTTTGTGTATTAATTATACAGTTTAGAGAGACCTAAGGTATAGCCAATATTTCTAGTTTCTATTAATGAAAGTGCTTGTAGGTATTTCAAAATAAATCTCCACAATAAGCTTCTGTATGAATTACGCTAAGTTATAGCATAATCTAATGGTATGACAAAGTACTATTATGAAGAATACATGGGACTTCAGTTTCCTTCTGGCCAGAACTTGGCCACTCACCAATCATGTCCGCATATAAACTGTACTTAACTTCTTCAGATGGCATGTCAGGAAATTTAAATACATGAAACCTTGTTCTTTTTTTTTCATACTATATCTTTAGAAAAGCAAACTCAAAATGTTATTTTTCAATGCAAGCAGCTTTTCCTTTTGCATTGGATAATGAAGTAATTGTTTTCATGTCAGACTTAAATATTGGTCTGAGTTACATAGCATTTAATAAAGCCCCTGGTAGGTCATGGTCAGAGAACTATTATCTTAGTAGTGACATTTTATTCAATAGTGTTAAAGGCCAGATACCTCACTTACTCCCAGTGTCACATTAATGACTGTGTAATGTTTCAGAGAATACTATGGATTTTCATAAGTTTACCAGGCTCTCAGTTTGTGATAAGAGATGAGCATTTGCTCATTTCAGTAATTCCAAAAAAACTAATTCAACCAACATGTAGTTGTATAAGATTAATTATTATTAAAAAATAAATTATTATTAAAAAATAAAAATATTGTACAACTCTGAAGGTCAAGAATGCACATCGAGCATAATGATCCTAACTTATCCCCGATCCAGATAACTGTGGTCATAGCTGAGCAGGACTTTTATAGTCAAGGTTTGGAATATTGATTCTTCGAGGATCCTGTTCTAAATCCTTTTGCTTAAGGATTTGGCACTTTGGTGGGAATGATTGAAAGGCTTGTCTTGCCTCCAGAGCACTTGCAGGCAGTCTTTTTAGCATGGGGATCTCAGGCTAATTAGACTGGTGACCTACTGAGTGAGAATTTTAATTGAGCTATCTTCTCTGTGAACCAGCTGGGAAGTCTTCTAGCTCTCCTATTACATTCTGTTGGTTACACCTAGCCACATGGCTAGCTCAGATTTAAATGGAGAGTTGGACTCTACCTCTCAAGGAAGCATACCATCTGACACAGCCTAGCTATACATCTCCAAAATCTTTACTGCTTCTGAAGAACAAAGAAAAACTACATATGTAGCTTTTGGACTTGATTTTTCTAATCCATATATAAATAACCCCTGGCTAGGATAAATACTACCCTTAACCCTTATATAGCTATGATTGGTTACTTATGAGAATTTAGAATTTATTTTTGTAGCATGAAGTGAGCATAAGAACATAAATGCAATTATGGGTGGGTAGCTAGATAGGTACCTATAGATACAGCCGTCTTTGCTCTTTGAGTTCATAGAACCAAAGATCAGGCTCATTAGAAATTGGTTTAACTATTTCATGTCAAGAGAACTGACAGATGAATCTACCACTCTTCAGATTGTTAGGTCACCTATTTTGAAAATTAGAGAAGAGCACTTTATTTTGCTGTTAGTTTTATATTGGATTGGGGAAAACTAGTAAATCCTCGATTTTCTTTTCTATTGAAATGTTTGTCACATAAACAACAAAGAAACTTCACTTATAAAGTGAAAATATATACAAGAATGAAAGACATTTGTGATCTCCCAAAGAACCAGGAAAACATATGTGGACAATTTTAGTTTGTCAGCATGATTATTAACTGTTATGAAGTTTAACTGATAATTTAAGAAATCATTTCAGTATAGTACCACAAGCTTTGCATACATACAGTCTCTTTAAACTGTGTGTTTATTAGAAAAAAGATGTAGGAAAAATGGAAGATGAAATCTGCTCAATTCCATATTATTTACATCAAAACAGACACTAAACCTAAAATTCAAATTTTTTTTACAAGAGAATTTCTTGATGCTATGTTTAAGACTTCTAAACCAATAGTTACCAAAACATTGCCATAGCTATTGGAATGAAACTGGGAGACTAGCCCTAGCACCGGCTCCATTTTCTTACTGTCTATGAATTAACTTCACTAATTCATTGAATAGCAAAGGGTAGATCCCGGTCTGCACTTAGACAGTAAGTCTTCTGTGCTAGGTAGGGAGACAGGATGATGAAACAAATGATAAGATTTAAGCTTATGAAATAAGTTTACAACTTGCAGAAAATGAAGCAGTAGACATTCTTCCCTAGGGGAGTCAGAAAGAAAGAGCTGTCTGAGGGATTAGCTCACCTGTTTTAGTCTCCAGTATTTACTACTGCATTATTTAATGTGTGTGTCTATTTGAAGATCTTCCTTCTTTTTGAATGTTATTAGCTGTCTCTTATACGTTATTTTCAAAGCTTATAGTGGCTAGAAGGCTATCCATTCCTGTTACCATCTGTGGGTTTTCAGCTTTCAGCTTTTCTCAAATAAACCCAGGTATTTAAGTTGCAATTTTGTCATTTTAATTTTCTGTTCTTCTTTTTCAAGACAGGGATTTTCTTTGTTGCTATGGCTATATTGGAACTTGCTCTGTAGCCTAGTCTGGCTTAGAACACAGAGATCTGCCTGCTTCCCTGAGTGTTGGAATTAAAGGCTTGTTCCACAAGGGTCTTCCCCCTTCCCCTCTCTTCCCCTCCCCTCCCTTCCCCTCCCCTCCCTTCCCCTCCTTCTCTCCTCCCCTTTCCCCTTCTCTCCCTTTCCCTCCTCTTCCCTCTCCCCATTCCTCCTTCCCTCCCTCCCTCTCTCCCTCCCTCCCTCCTTCCCTCCCTCTCTCCCTCCCTTCCTCTTGCTCTTCCTTCCTTCCTTCCTTCCTTGCTTGCTTTTTTCTCTTTTTTTTAAGAGTTAAGGAAACAGTCTTTGGTTTACCAGACCTAATAAATCTTTGAACAAACACTCCTTAGTAGTTACTATTGAGAAGTAGCAGTGCTTGTTAGCTAATAGCATCATCAAATGCCAATAAAAGTTTCCTCATATAGCACATGAAGATACAGCAGTCATTTGGCATGATGTCGGCTTTCTTTCTGTGTAAGTGCTAAAACATGCTTTAATACCAAGGCACTTTGCTAAGCACTGTATATAACAGTTTTATTTGAGAGGAAACACCATATGTTACAGTATTCAGATTTTAAATTATATTTCCACTGACTGAGATTTCTAATATACAACTATGTGCACTAGCTAAGAGGTCCCTTTGTTAAAGAAAAAAGATGTTTATTCTTTTAAAATTAGCAAATAACAGCTTCAAGGATTTGAATAAAATTGTCATGATTGATCAAGAGGAATTTACCTGCTACTGAGAACATTTTTCCCTTAAATATATTACCTTGGTGTTTTTAGTTCCTAATGATGGAAAGGAATTTATAATAATGACTTATTTTTCTAAGTTGTCATCAACATAATTTAATTGAAAAGTTTTGTTATAAATATATCCTGCAATTAAATAAAATTGGTCAGAAATATTTGATAAGAGTGGGTGAAAGTACTCAAATTTATTTAGGTACATTATGGAGAATTTGGGGAAAATTTATGAAGAGTGAAGTAAAAAATCACTTTTATTATCTGATCTACTGAGTGACTTTAACTAAAGTTATGAATTTCATTTATAATAATATAATTTCTCCTTGAGGATTAAAGATAAATATACAGGTTGGTGATAGACAAATTTTGTGAGTTTTACAAGTTTGTAAAAATCCATATTTTAATTTCTAATAAGAATTTTAAAAAATGGTGAATAAGCTATTACATCAACATACTATATTAATACATTAATTTAAAGCATATATTATATTTAGAGAAATACTGTCCACTCAAATAAAAAAAAAAAGTTGAATAAAAGTACATTTCTTCTTTTTATTGTATCTAATTTTGTGAGAAGGAACAATTTTATGTTCGGAGACATATATAATAGAACTTACCTTAGCAAACAAAATAGACATCTGTCCTCATTAAGATTTTTCTTTCTTGGAAATCATTAATGAATTTTGACTATGAATTCCCCTGTGAGAAGACAATTCTCCAGCTGGGCAGTTGTAACATAAGCTATAGAATTTTCATAAAGTACTGGCAACTTCTGACCAGTCTCACATATTACACTGCTAAAAATATGTCAACCCAATTCTGTAGAATACTAATGTGTTTATAGACAATGGAGAGTCTGATGTTTGTGAGTAAAAATACCTTGAAAGAAGACTCAAATTTAGTTTCTGAACTGCATGTTAATGTTGAACTTATTACTACAATACAAGTGGCTTCCTGATTTTTATTCTGTTACTGTGGAAGGAAATAACTTACTTAGTGTGTATGCATTTTTGTTTGTTTACTTTTGCTTTTGTTTCTGTTAGGAAAAATACACAGTTGTCTTAGGTTGTTGCTTCCCTAAGTTCAGTTCCAAAGTCTCCAATGTAGTCCCTCGTCATTTTTGCCCATATACTCTTAAGGGAATGTGACATGTAATATGGCAACCTTATTTCACTTTGTATGTTATCTGGCCATCTGAGTCCCCATTTTATACACTAAGAACATTGAGAATTGTTTCAAGATTGATTATCACTTGTTCTCTCAGATCTTAGGAAAAGACTTACAGATTTTCAATCAGCTGCCCTAATGTTAAAGAGAGCACTACAGTGTTTAAATCAGTGCCACAGGCCATTGATGTTCTATAGAACTGCTTTTTATATTTACTGCTCCACTACAGTATCACACCATAATTTACAGAAATGTGTAAAGTGAATACAGAACTATAGATCTCAGGTTTTTATACTTGATCTGACACAGTTCTATGAGGCATTTAACTAGAAAGCAAAATGAAGATAAATATAGAGATTAACTGATAGTAAAAACTTAAAACACTTGACTTTCTTTTTATAAGAAGTAGAACTGAAAATTACAAATGTTACAATATTTTAATTTGCCTTACAGACATTGACTGTAAGGTAGCACATTTTTTTTTTTTTTGACATACAAACTTTAACTAAAATACTACTGAGGTAAAAATGAGTATTTTGGTCACTTTTAGTGTATTCCCCTAAAATTGCTCAGATTTTGCATGCATTTGTGCTAAATTCAATTTTTAGACATTGGTTGAGAAATAAGTATTATAAATCCCAGCCTGGTACTTTAATGACCTAAGTATACACAAATCTCTGTTACTTTTGTTTTTAATTCTCGATATCATAGTATTGCTCAGAAAGAGCAAAGGGAAATGTTAACTATTTATCCATGACTTTAAGATCCTCTCTTAGCCATGTCCTTTGGATTTGAGGCTTCTATTGGTGCAGAAAGCAGAAGCCCTGTTCTTAGCTCCAAAGGCCCAAACAGACTCTTAAAAAGCATACTATACCTCCTTGATTATAGTAGCCCTTCGTAACCATTGTTTATGCTGGTGAATTGAGTATTATCTGGCCAGGAATGTGAAGTTTAAGTCCTAGGCAACCAACCAGCTTGAATGAATTCTTCCCAGTGGACATTCTGACAATACATAAAAACTTGGCACTCTCCACCAGGAATATAGTCTTGGTATTCCAGTTCAAAGCCATGGCTTCTGGCCAGGACAGTGACAGTCATGGCCTGTTTCTAGTCTCTCCTGGAAAATTAAACAGCTTTTCTGTTTGAGCTGTAACTCCGGTTGTAGACCAAAGGGAAGGGCAGCAATATCACAGCAATAATGGTATTGTCTTCCCTTGTTGACTTTGAGTCTAGAGAGATGTTCTGCATTATCGATAAAGCTAGCACTAAAAATTAATGCAGGCAATCTAGTAGAAAACCCAGAAGTGTCTCTATTCATTTTATATTTCCTTGCCTGAAAGATGTTCCTTTTCTAGTTTTTAGTTTCTCTTAATCACTTAGTTTCCTGTGTTTACTACTGCATTTTTGCATCTTTTCTATATGAAAGGAAATACCATTGTTTGAGAAAATTCAACATTATGTGAAATTAGGAATATTTATTCTGTTTTGTTTTCTTCAGATTTATATGAGTATCACTTGGTAATACAAATTTATTCCATTGACATTGTTATGTGATTTCAGTTAGTTTGATTAGGCTTTGCTTAGGAGAAAAGAGCTTAATGCTTGAAAATGAAATAGACCACAGTCATATAACACAGTCCAGGACAGGGTACAAAACAGCCAGACAACCTACTTTTCTTTTCCTTTTTGCTTTAATGGTTTTACATTTATTTGGTGTGTGTGTGTGTGTGTGTGTGTGTGTGTGTGTGTGTGTGTGTCTGTGTCTTTGTCTGTTTGTGTCTCTGTCTCTGTGTACACATTTTTGTAGTCAATGTGCTTGTGGAGTAGTTATATTTTCAACCTGATGTGTTTCAGGTATTGAAACTACAGTCCTTAGGCCTGGCAGCATGTGCTTTTACTTGCAGAACTGTCTAGTTGGTCCACAATTCATTTCTGTTATATGTTTTTATTAGCATTTGTTCATTTACTTGTTATGTGTGGCCATTTTCGCACTATGTTAAGCAGGTACAACAGAGACCATCACCCACAAGGCTGAAAATATTGATCTGATTTTTTTTTTTCTTCAGAAAATTTGCTGAGTGTTTTTCTTAGTCTGTCTTTACAAAATGCAAATAAACTTGTGACTTGGGTCTTTGAAGCTATTAAAAAGGTAGATGATACTGGTCGAGACTCTTTCTTGTCTGATTTTGAGTTAAAGTAAAAATAGTACAAATGGTGCCATTTAACACATGTTTTAGGTACATGGAAGAACTTAGCAGGAAAAATAGTCTATTGTAAGTTTGTATTGATATTTTTAAGGAGGTGCCTATTTAGTTTTATGTTTATTCAAAGAAAGCTAAAATTACTCTTAAAGTGATAATCATTATAACAGTAATCATCCAAAGAAAATTATCCATGGTGTAGCTGCTTAAACGCCAGGTGTTTCATTGATCTGTGAATGCATCGATGGATTTTACTCTTTTCTTTGTTTCCTGTTTATTGCTTTGGTATAATTATACTGATTTTTTTTAAATTCAGAAGTTTCAACTTACAAGCTTCCATTATGTCAAATAATGTACAATGCATAAACTTTTCCAAAGTAATTTAGAGGCTTCCAAGTACAAGGATTATTCTTTCGGCTTTTAAATTTAAAGCTACATGCTGTTAGAGAATAAAAATGCCATAATATAGCTATCCTTTTAACTTCTAGTTGAAAGGCAGATACACTTTTGTTTGAAGTTATATGGCTTTGTTACAAATAGATGCATTAAAAATGCTCTCTACTTTCTTGTGATTGATGCTTATATATTTTGAGATCTGGGGATCTGTTTTATGTATTTCTTTTCTGATGGCTGTTCAGGTTCTACTTGAAAGCTAGTGAAACATCCAGAGCTTTTTGGAGGCAAGGATGTGGAACAGAGTGTTCAAGAATAAATAGAAAAGGAATGACTTAGGGTTTCTCTGATAAACCTTTCTAATACTTCAGCACTTGAGAAGCTTTGTAGGATAGTTTCAGGGGGAAGCATCAAAGTGTCATGGGTTATAGACTTTGAGTAGAATGCATTGCATTTGCAGTTTAGCAATTGATTAAAATCTATTTGCATTTCCTGTGCATACATTAAATTGAAGAGCAGAAGAGGCATCCTGGGATTTTCTTTCAAATTACTATGCTGTAGTGTGTCAATCCCTATAATATCCTTTATATGATGGCTCCTGATCTATATGTACTTTATAAATTCATCTTTCTTTTTATTGACTGAAAAATATATCATTTTTCTGTTATACCATGGCTACATCTTTGTAAGAAATGATAAACTGTTATCAGTGAGGTTTTTTTTTTTTCACTCAATCAGACATGCTAAGTGGTCAATATAGCTTTACTTGTTCTTGATTAAAGAAAGGAGCTAAGCAATCATTTAGAGTTTGTCTGACTCTCTGAAATTCCCTACTTCAGAAACCATTTTGGTGCTGGTGACTATAGACACATGAAATGAAATAAACTACCAACAAACCTTCCTGATGGGAGTTAACTAGGAAATTGTTTTAGAAGTGAAGGAAGAGAAATTAAATCTTGGAGTTTATATGAAGTAAACAAAGGCTTTCCAAGTAAGAAAGGAATTTACAAAACTGTCTTTCTTGAAACATATAATAATGAGATGATTTTCAGGGACTTAAAAGAAAGACACAAACTAGTTTATATATCATTTATGAACAGACCAAACTAAATTAGTCATGTCACTGGATCTTGTCACTAGCTCATTTAGTAAGAAAGTTATTGACTGGGAAAAGGCAAAAGGGAGTTTCTTGGTGATGAAAATATCTAAAATCTATATGTGAATTGTGTCTATATACAATTCATCCTTATCCTTATCTTCTATACTTAAAATTTATTAACTTTATAAGTAAATAAAATTTTTAATCTCAATATTGAAAAAAAGTAGGTCATAAAGATGGACACTCAATTTAACATTTCAAGATCCCATGTAAGAATTGTGGCAAAACTCTGCTCTAAAAACTGTGCTGAGCTTAGCAAAGGAACCGTTTCTTAGCAAGGACATTAATATTAATTTTTGTCGCCAAACATTTCAAACCCCAAAGGATGCTTAACATGCAGACAAATCACATCCAGAGTTGATTCAAGGTGAAAGGTGCTGAACAGAGTTCTGTTGATTCTTTGGAGGCTTCTTGCTTAAGAACCATGCTTTTCTTTTTTCTTTTCAGATTGGCAGATCGCTACTCTGGCTTTACTCCTGGGTGGTGCTGCCATCATTCTCATTGCATTCCTGGTGGGTTTGATTTCAATCTGTGTGGGATCTCGACGGCGCTTCTACAGACCTGTTGCTGTCATGCTTTTTGCAGCAGGTAAATATATTCATTACGTTCAAAGCAGCATTAAAGATTCATGAACCTTTCTACCATTCTCCCTCTTCGTGCATCAGTATGTGTTTGCTCCTTACATAAAAATTGAAAGGCATTTGTTATATTTTAAGGTAATTTGGCTGAAGGTTTATCAGAGTACCGGTTTTCAGCATGTTAAGCATTTCACAGAACACTGTCAATTTCTAAACTTCTTACTAAAGCATGAATAAATAAAACTTCGTGGGCTGCAAATACAACTCAATAGTAGAGTGCTTGCATAGCACAACTTGAAGCTCTAGGACAGGGCATGGAATCTATGTTCAGTTCCCATATTGCAAACATAAAGACACCAAATCCCAAAAAAAAAAACAAAAAACAAAAAACAAAAAACCAAACAAACAAACAAACAAACAAACAAAAACTTTCACAGGGCTGCTGGGCTATTGCTTTAGAAATTGTAGCAGATGTATTTATCACATCTTTTTATTTTATACTTTTTAAAGCATCAGTTCTTCCCGATCTCAACCACTAGCCTTCTTTCTGATCTTAGAGCAATAGCTAGCAGTAGCATTTTAAAAAATTCTGACATGAAACAAGAAAAGAAATTTTTTCTTAAATATATACTCTTAAAGGCATACATGTTTTGGAAAATAAGCACTCTTGTATGGAAAAAAATCATGACAGTTAATGTGAACCGTCAGAGAAGTTAATTGTATGAGGGCAGCTGGATGTCTATTACTTTAACAGCCATTATTCTGTGAAGCATATTTTAAATCGAAATATCAAACAATGTAAACAAAAGACCAACAGCTGTGTTTAAAAGGGGGAGGAGCTTGTGGACTGTTACAAGCCCAGTTCATTATCTGATGTGACTTGTAATTTTCATTTATAAGAATATCCTTGAATATATTATTCATTTTGACTCTTAACTAAAATATTCTTGTGGTATCTTCAATTTTCCCTGTCAGTCATATCTGATTTGAAGTCTGCAAAATAAGCCCCTGTGACTTGTCAATAATGAAGACACTGACAGAACCATCTAGACTGTTAGATGGAGTTTTAAAGGCTGTTTAAAATTGGAATAGATCAAATTTCTCAGGATTTAAAGGATAGAATGAGGCAAAACTACAAAACCCAAAGTGTTCTACTGCCCCCTGCTGCTCGTGTGTGTTTGATAACAAAGAAGACTTAGGCATCATGAAAGGGAAAATACAAAGGGCTGAACAGAAATTTAGAAATATGTCTAATTCACTTACTTAAATGCCCTGCTCAAAATCAAGTAGTCACTTGCAGACCTGGGACTAGAATAGAGGATAGTGAATCTTAAACAAGTGGTTCATTCATTACTGACTTCCTCATGCATCCGTTCAACTATTTCTGTGATGTCTATTATCGACTAAACATTTTAATTAGGACAGCTCTAAAACTGGTCAAAGTATAACTGCAAAAATTATTTTAACAGACAACCAAAGTCTGACTACATAATATATTTTGAAATGTTTGTAATACTACAGTATTATTGTTGCACATGTAATGAGAGCCCCAATTGGGAATGATACAGTAACAAATAAAAAACACTCTTGAGATATGTCACTATTTGCTAGCTTATTTCTTGGTCATTGATTTACTATTGGGTCATTTCCTGTTTTATTAGAATCAAACAAGGTAGGTATTTTAATTAGGTATAAGTTTGTCTTTGAAGGTAGGACTTAAGAACAATGAGATAAAAAGTTGAAATCTTTTTGATAAACTGTACCCTATAATACAATATGTTATGTGGCTTTAAAAGTGGAATTGTTATCAACCATTTTTAGAATACTAGATATTTCTTATTGTAGGAGGACATAGAAATACTCCAGTTATTTCAATATTCAACGTTCCTGTGAAACCCTAATTACTATTCCATTTAGCAGTTTACTCACTGCCTCGTACCTAGTGAAAACTGTAAAGATGTCCATTGCTGACACCATCTAGAAATTTGTAGAAGACTAACTAGGAGTTTGTTTCCCTTTTTATCTTTGAAATATACATTTTGCCAAGTATAAGAACATTTATGAAAATGAGTCCTGGTTATAACAAAATATGGTGGAATTTAACAATATAAAGTTAGGAGGTTTGGCTGGAATAAAATTTTTCATTTAGCTTTAGGTATTACATATTAGTAAATACTAAAATCATGAGAGGATACCCTGTAGCAAGATGCATATAGTATCACTTCATGTACTGAGGCCATTATATTGACTGTTACACTTTAAAAATGTACATGTCCTCAGATTTAATTGTGTTCTCTTTCTTTTGGAACTGATTATAGAAAACCTATTTTGAAATAACCATTAGTTTAATGTTAGCTTTTAATATAAGCAAGATTAAACATACTTATTATTTATAAATTGCATGAAAGCCAGTAAATCATTACATTTGGTTGATTTTTTTTTTTTTTTGGAAAACATGTTCATTGCACATACTAATCAATCATTAATCTGGATTTAAGATTAAAAAACTTGGAAAATCTACACAATTGAAGCAAAATGTACTGAAGTAATTGGCTTACCTCACTTATAATTTATTTCAGTCATTCTTCAAATGCATATCTGAGAGCATTTCATTTTAATTTATATTGGCATTTGTGAATATTTTAATTATGTCTCTTAACAAAATGTTTACTTCTCTAAATATCTCCAGCCTTGTACTACCAAGCAGTACTTGTCTCTATTCATGTAGAGAAATGAGATCTATCAAAAGAAATGTTTCTTTGCTTCTGCTGAGAAGAATAGTACCTGTATTCAAAACAGGCATACCACTTCCACTTGGAAAACATTCCACAGCCTTCTGTGCTGATTGGTACTCAGGAATACCCAAGAAATAGTCTTTGAATGATTGCTAATAGATGACTACATTTAGTGTATAGTCTTGTGAGAAATTCATGTGATATAAAATCTTTTTTTTTCTCATTGAGGCTCAGAAAGAAACAGGTTTCACCTGACCGGAAAAGAGTTGGTTTTTGTTTGTTTGTTTTGAAATGTTCTAAAAACAGCCAAACAGATATGAAGAATTTTATCATCTTTCTTCCTGGAAGTCTTTACTTCATGGTGGACTTGTAATTAACTTGAGCAGCTGCTAACAGAGCTAAAGGTAGCCATCATCACAGCTCATTTAAACCATTGCTCCATTTGCCAACACTTTCTTATCCTTCCTAGAAGTCTAGATTTAGATTCAGGTATTATCTCTAATAATACTGTTGATAGTAATAATTAACTGAACACCTGCCATGTGCCACACTTAAGCATATTCTATTTCTGATACAACAGCCTTTATTGTCAAAGAACTAGGCTTAGAAAGGTTAATTAAGCTCCCCCTAACCCCAGTTATTCAGCTACTATGTTGGAGAGCCAGGGTTTCTTTTTCTTTTTCCATTAATTTATTTATATTCTCATCACAGCACTCCCTTTCTTTACAAAGCTCCTTACCTCTTTCCCTTTCTCCTCTGAGAAAGTACCTCTCCCCCTGTGCATCACCCCCATTCTGGTACATCAAGTCTCTACAGGGTTAGGTATAATCTCTCTCACAAGACAAGGCAGCCCAATTGGGGAACAGATTCCAAAGACAGACAACTGCTTTTGGGATAGAACACGCTCCAGTTGTTTAGGACCCACATAAAGATCAACCTGCACACTTGCTACATATATGTGGGGGGCCTAGGTCCAGCCCTTGTATGAAGAGCCAGGATTTCTATTCAGGGTATCTATGTTATATAAAAGATGAAGATTCCTGAATCATCTTAAAGGGTACCTGTCACATCGGAAAAACAAAACAACAAAAACCAGAAAGCAGAGAAGAATCAGCTTTGCATTTAATTTTCAAACTAAAATTTTTCCTCTTCTGGCTGTCCTACAACCCCCTTTTTACTTTCTAAATTCTTTACTGTAGTCTTTTATCTCTCCATTAGAGTGTATCCTGAAAATCCAGTTGTTCTGTCTCACAGGTACAATACTCCTTTAGGAAGTCAGACGCTTGGGATGTCATAAAGACCACAAACTGACTTGTACTAAGCAACTGAACTGACTGAACTGTAGCTGACAATAGAAGCTTCTTATCCTTTCTGGATAGCTGACAGCAATAGATTTGTTGAGATTCTGATACCTGTCATTCAATTTCCCTCATTAATGACTTAGTGAAATAAAAAAGATTGTCTCCTTCATGGTTCTTCATTGTCTGCTTTTTTACTCCACTGATAATTAGAATGAGTATTTCCTTTTGTCCTTCATGGATTTTGAGTACAAATTATAGAAAATATTCAATGTTTTATATTTTAGATTTTAGATGAGATCGCACTAATTATTATATTACTGAAGATGTTCCCTTTTTGTCATATCTAGAAGAAGCCTCCTTCCAGTAAGTGATTATATTGAGTGATGGCTCTTTCCCCCATGATCTTGCAGCTAAGTTTCATTTCTGAGTTTTCTCTGGTTCCTGATTAGAAGCTTGTGTTTTCTAACCTTGTCATAATCTTAAAAGATATTGAGAATATGGTCAGTCATTTTGAATCTCTATTTGGGTGAAAATTAGTCTAGCTTAGATTACAAATTAAAAGGATCTTCTACTCACAGATGTTTAGCAGTATCCTACTATTTTACACTAATTAATTTCATACTAGTACCTCTTTCTGAGTTATAAATTTAATTAATCGATAGGCCAACATTCCTTTTGTAGGAAAAATGTTTTTATTATCCAAATTACAATTTCCTTTATATTCTATATGTAGGAACCCAGCTGGAAGGCCTGCTGCCTTTCAGTTATCTCCAGAGTCTGTGCCTTGTTTGTTTGCAACATGAATATTGCCTTAGTTGATTCCACAGTTGTTTCTCTAATGATACATTTCAGTGCCTAAATGTGGTCTTCTGTTTTATTTTTTATTAGTAATTTCTAACTCAATTATGTGATTCTTTCACTTCTCTTTTCTGAGAATCAAGATGACATTATTTTCTTAGTAGTTTCTTTACCATTCCAACCTTTATTTTCCACCTATATCATTTTCCCCCTTACCCCCTACTGTCTACGGTGGTACATGGACAAGTACTGACCTCTTGGGCTCTGTCCTCTTGTCTATTTAATTGTTCTTGCATACAAGCATAAGGATTCCACTTCTGAAGTAGGACTGTAGTCTTTTCTCTTGTTGACTTGCTTTGCACAAAAGCAATCCCTAAGACAATGAACTCAAGGGTAAACAATCCCATTGCAGATGTAAAAGATGAACTACAGTAAGAAACCTACAAAGTAAAAACAGCTTCACAGCACAGCCAGAAGAGAGAGGATTTTCAAACTCATTGTTTTTGAGCCAGAAACAGCTATATTTTATTCCTTATTAGAACAAGTTTAGAAACTGTTACAAAGCACACACTTTGAGTTCTCTCATTGGAAGGAATGGAAAGCTAGGGTATTTAAACATCAGTTTTTATGAAGAACTGGTAGAGGCTGTTGGTTGTGCTTAATGGACTTCAGCATTATTTTTCCAGAACTTGTTAACATGAGTTACTAGAGGCAAAGAAATCCAAGTGTTAGCAACTGGAAATCTATTTGATATGTGATAGAGTGTGAAGGATAAAACTTTCTGGATGGGGCATTGGCAGGTTCTGTAACAGAAACAAATACCTCAACTATACCACAGGAAATACCCAAGAAATGGTTCTTAAAATATTAAAAACATTCCCTTAGAAGAAATGTTGAATATTTTGAATGTTTTAATTGACAAACACCTGATTAAAACTAGAACTGAGATAACTGGTTTCATGTCTGTAATCCCAGCACTTGGGAGGCAGAGGTTTGAGAATCAGAAGTTCAAGATCATCCTCTGCTGAGGCCGGAGGATTGATATAACTTCAAGACCAATTTGGTGTATGCATCACGTTCACTTTATTGTAAATCCAAGAAAGCGGATAAAACAAAGCTAAAGTGCACACAGAGATTAGTAGCTTTAAGTTCCTTTCATATTTCTAGCCATGCAATTTCATAATCATAATTTCCATTGCATCATCAAAAAATAAGAAAGTAAGTTCCAGTATTAAAAATTCTGAAATGTTCTGTAACTTTTCCAATGCTGTATCTGATGAAGGTCACAGAATACCACAGACAATGCCCACTATTTTTATATTGTATTTTATTGATTGATGGTAAGGTACAAATACAGCATGATGTCATTTTCTTGTGCTGCAGACGTTGGTCCCTCTTCCCCCTTGCAAATATTTCTGAAAAGGAAGGAGGAGTTATTTTCATTTACTGTATATTTTATAAAACAGAGAAAAAATTGTTTGCCATTACAGGTTTATATTTTTCTTCAGTTTTTCTATAACATCTTAGTTTTCTCTGTGGGTCCAGAAAGAATAGCACAATTCAGAAGGCGAATTCATTTAAGGTAATCTTTCATCTTGTTATAACACAAGAAAGGTCTAAGCAACCTGTTCTACTGAGTTTCCCATTGAAGCCTTAATGGGATTTTATTTCCACTTGCCTTCTACCAGGAAATCATGTCATTACATTTTACCATAGGGTCTCAGATTTTGCTAAATGAAATACATTGAAATGAAGCTTTAATGCAGCTTAGCTGAGCACCATACCTAAGGGACTTGTTGAATAAATTCAAGTTGGTTATTACTTCTCTGCTCAAATTTCTCTAGCAGCTTCTTGTAATCTACATGGGAGTCCAAAGCCCTAACTCTGGTCTTCAGGTTAAAACCTAACCAGAAACTGGTGCCTGATTTATTTTGTTTCCTACTTTGTTATCTGAACCAGGCCCACCGCATTGGCATCTTCCTTATTTGAGAGGGACACTTCGCCATCAGGAATTTAACCCTGCCTGTTCCCTGGACACCCTTCTGGCTATGTTGACCTGCATTTCTATTCATAATTCATGTATATGGTCTTATCAACTTCATAGAAAAAGAAATCAAAGCAAAACCAAAAAAACAATTCCTTTGTGAATCTAAAAAGCAGCTCTCAACTCTTTTTCTGATCATTCTTGGATCTTAGTAGTACTTGCTGGTATATTCAGAGTAGACTGACTGATGACTTGGTGGCTTGTTTGTTTGTTTGTTTTTTGATGCAGAATGCTCCTATATGGCCTCCAATAATCTCCTTCCTCAGCTTTCCCAGTTTCTGCCTGGGATCATAGGCATGGACCACAGTGGCCAATGCCACTTTCTAGTTTGTACTCATTTACTGTTAAACTGTCCATAAATGAGAATACTAGTTTTGATTCTCTTGTTATCAATAATGTCTTAAACTGTATAACTCAGAAACATTCATTGAATGGATGAATTTATTAGATATATTAAAAAGTATATGTAATTTACATCCCTATTTTAATCATATCCTGGGTACTTTTCACTATGAGTTAGTAATAAGAGTAATACGACAAGCCTTTAAAATGGGGGAAAAACACATGCCCAGTATCTAATGTTTTGTTTCTTTACATTTTGGGTTTTTTTTGTAATTGATTCATTTGCTTTATGACATTTAAAACATGATCATTCCCTTTCCTTCACCAACGTAGAGCCAACCACTTTTTTTTTTCACTTAATGCACATTGTACTACTTAATGGTTAGAAATAGATGAAGTGAGGTTATATAATTGTGTTGTAGGCAGAAGCTTAACTGATCTAAAACTTTAAGCCAAGAAGAAGGTGTGGTTTCTATTTTTAGTGTCAAGAGATTTGACTTTTTCCTGTTTATCTACTCTCAGTAGTAATGCGGAAGAATGGCAGGCAGATATAAACTCAGTGGAACTGTGCTACTAGGCAACTCCATTTGGAATTCTATCTGGATTCAGACAGAGTCTTTACTCTCGTCATTCTTACAGAAAGCATTGATTTTGAGGAACCATGTTCTTCATCATAACCATCAAAACTCCATCAGTTTTATGTCAAAGGTAGATGATTGCAAAGTATTGTTGCTAGGAGAGTTAATCATATAGGTAATGTGAGTCTTAACACATGCTGAGAATCAGTGAGGATAGATCTCAAAATCTGAAATCCTTTTGTTCTTTTAAGAAACATGCGTGTCTGTGTGTGTGTTGTGTGTGTGTGTGTGTGTGTGTGTGTGCATGCATGCCTGTGTGTGTGTATACATACATACATACATACATACATACATACATACATATACATACACTGGACCAAAGTTTATTGTATTTAATTGTTTGTATTTTTGTCCTTGAACTACGGAAATTTATAATCTTTTAATAAGAATTAAACAGTACTCACTTTTAACAAAGATTTCGTTTCTTATGTCATGGCTATCTTTAATTTTTTTCAAAGGTACAGAAAACATACTTTAGGCTTTAGAGATATTGGATTTCTTTTGTAACTATAGCTTTGCCATTGTGGACACCTTATAACTGAATGAGCATGGCTGAGTAATTTTCAGCCCCTTTCATGTATATCTTGATCTAGATTTTAAATGGAAAAAAATCACCTTTCTTGAGTGTTAAAACTAACATAGTTGGCAAATATGGCAAATTTAGCTCATACATTCTAATTAAATCAATTTAAATGAAATAGAAATATAATAGCTGATCCAATAGGAAGTTATGAATTTTAAATAGGTGACTTCATCTCCTGTGTAATACAGTTTAGTATGTCTCATATAAAAATACCCACGGGACCACAGGATATATGACTCTTTAGTTTTAGATGGTTAAAAGAAGCCCTCCCTTTCCTTCCCTTCCTGATTAATAGGTTTGTTTTATTTTATTAAATATGACTCATCACAGCTCCCCTTCATTCCTGAGTTAGAACTAAGAGCCAACGAGGAACTAAGATCTAAATTTTGTCTCTGCTATAGTAGTCTTCTTAGCCTAGTCCTTTTTTAAAATCCATATTCCTCATTTCTTCATTAATTCTTTTTTGAGTGCCTGTGGGAAATATGTATGCAAATATGTGTAAGACCTAATAAAAGGATATAATTAGTTGTGGCTTTGTGGCAAAGATGACTTTTGAATGTCTTTTAAAGATGAATGGTGTGGACTGTGTGAGAGGGAAAAAGTGAAAGTAGTTTCTAATTAGAGTAATAGAAAAAAAGACATCAAAATTAGTCTTTCTAGAATATTGAACTGAGTCAGATGGTTGTGAACATCCTAAGTTATAGGTTGCCCAGATTTATCTCTAAAAATGTTGAATTCTTTAGTTCCTTAAGTTTAAAAATAAATAATGAGGGTTTAAATCTGTATTGAGGCCACTATTGTTTACTCTATAGATTTTATATGTAATAATTCAGTGTAAATAATGCTGTCATTAGGGATAATTGTTTATGTGGTTGCAAGGCAAGAATCATGTCTTTGTATATTTGTGAATTATTGCTTTATTAATTTCATTAATTGCTAGTAGCAACTGACCAGTTATTAACAGGGCAATGATTACAGTATTGTGGCAGTACCTAAGTAAAAAGTGCTGTTAATGTTTTAAAGGATAACATTTAGAATTAGAAGTGCTTTAATATTTTCACTTATATACTTATTTTATTAAAAATTAACTCACAAATATATATTTATGTGTATTCTATTTTGTTTGCTATAAATAATATAATTTTGTTTGCTTTTTTTTTCAGTTGTTTGCAGGTCTGCAGCCTGGTCCTTTATCCAATCAAGTTCATTGAAACTGTGAGCTTGAAAATTTACCACGAGTTCAACTGGGGTTATGGCCTGGCTTGGGTGCAACTATATTTTCATTTGGGGGTGCCATTCTTTATTGCCTGAACCCTAAGAACTATGAAGACTACTACTAAAACCAAGTCTGAAATTAAACACACACACATACACACACACACACACACACACCACGAAAAAGAGAAACCAACCATCCAACAAAAGATTTATGTTGACATCTTTTCTAACACTATTTTCTAAAACACTTGTGGAGCTTCAAGCAGTTTGCTCAGTTGATTTAATATCCTTTGCCTTTTGGCTGTTAACATCATAACCAGCTTTTATATCCATTTTAGGGACCTGCACAAATTAAGAGCGCTGATTAGATATAGGCATATGCTGCAAACTTCCAATATGCTCATGCCATTTTTCTTGACATGTTAACAATCTGTATGACAGCAACCATTGTGAGAAGCTAGTTGGAATGAGAATTGCCAGTCTCTCTTGTTGCCTGCAGGGGAACAGCTGGCTTAAGCAACATGTAAAATTTCCTTTGCTCTGACAACATTTCTACTGTTGGAACCCTTATCACCTGTTTATAACACACAGTGGCTATATTGGCTATTGGTTACTTGCTTGAGTGAGCTTTTGGAAAGCAAAACTGCCCTTTGGACATCTAATGAGAATCATAGATATAACCATTTAATTCTACCTTTAAGGCTATTCTTTTTAATAGCAAGTTATAGTTTGCCAATTATCATCTCTTGGGAAGGAAGTCAAGGTTTGGAGACATGTGGTTTTCATTATGCAGTTAGAAAATTGAGGGTGTCTGCTTTCCCCTGGGGAAATCAGAAAGAAATGTGCATGAGTTGCTTTCGTAACCTTTAAAATCCTTTACAAAATTTTGCAGCAAACAATTGTCCATATGTAATAAGCTTATTCTACACTATTAGCCATTACTATACTGGTAATAAGTTGTTCATTAATAGTCCATATACATGTACCTATCATTCATATAATCAATACTTGCTCTAGTGAAGCAATTGGTATTTGCAGTTATTTACCATACAAAAGCTCATATAACTTAAAGCTTCTGCTCTGTGTTCTCTACTGATTCACTGGAAAGTGTTAATAGAATTGCCTAAGAAGAAAAATTGAAATACTGTTAATCTGAAATTTAAAGATTCTTTTATAAGCATTGTAGTTCAAAAGAGAATAGGAATGAGGATGTTCACTTTGTGTAAAATTCATTAAAATACAAGGCTGCTATTTTTGCAAGTATTTTAAATGTCTTCATTTTAAAATAAAGGAATAGTGATAGATTTCTATAAATGTCTAAATGTCTCAGTAGACGAGTAGCATTCCGTTGTCACCTGGTCCTCTGAAGTTAAATGATGGGCTAACTGAATTGTGCACACAAGTAAGATGAATTTATGTTAGGGAAATCATTCACTGACTGTTCCAAGGGAAGAAAACATCAACAATGAGGAATAAGTTTGCAATGGATCTCTACTGCAAACTTGTGGTTAATTCTGTTTATTATACAAATCTGGATAGTTTAACTATAAACCTATTTTTATATAAAATATACAATTCTGATAGGAAAGTTATAAATGATTATTTTTGTTAACAAAGACATTAAAGCGAGTTTGCTCTTGTTTGACCCTCTTGAAGACAGAAACATTGGGGAAAAAACTTTAAAATGTACCTATTTACTAGTATATTATACAATCCATTAAGAAAAGGACTGTGTCAATAGTATTTAATAATTTGCTTTACCTCCCAGAGCAAACTTCTGCTTTCAGCTTATCTTAAGAATGGTTGCCAAAAACAACTGCCTTTCTCTGACTCTAAATATTTTATTCAAATGTTAAAATGAATTGTGAATTTTCTATGGAATCAAAGTAAATATGAATACCTTATTCATTCTTATTTAGTAGTGATAGACAAACATTATTAAATGCATCTTAGAGATCAAAATTTATGAAAATGAGTGATTTTATCAAGAATCATAAGAACTGAATGGAAAAATTTCCAGAAAGGTATTAGTATTATAGAATATTTTGAAGCAGTTTTCTTAAAAAATCATAAAATCTGAGGCAGACTCTCTTATAAGTTCATTGCATATTGTGAGAACAGAATGAGGAATGTGATTATTTGGATAGGGATTTCAGCTATGGACCACAGCCTCTTGTGAGAGGATCTCTTTATTCTTGAATAATGGAAATATCAAAACTTTGGTGCTGGCATCAGTGAGGCTTGTTGGAGGATACAGTGTGCAATTAGACAGTATCTTATCAGGAGTATTATCAAGATTTCATTCTCTGTCCACATGGAAGCCAAAAGTGAATGGCTATATTACAGGTTGAAGCACACATATTTGTAATCTATTGAAAAGTAGATTCCATCTGTAGTTTTGCTTGCTTCCCAGTTAACGAGCCCTAAGCTACATTATTACCATCACTAATATTTGGAACTTTTTCATTGCTAAGAAAGCTTAGTACAGCGGGAAAATCATTGTTTCTCGTCTAAAGTAGTATTGTGTCTATCTGAATAAACACAAGTGATAATTTCAGCTATAGTAGCATCATGTCTTTGTAGCTTTAGGTTGGATTGGAGTTTTCTTAAACAGAGTTGTTAGTCATGAACCCATCCATGGTTTATCTTAGAGAGATAATGTACACACACAGAAACCATAAAAGTACTCAGCAGGGCTAGCTATTCAGATTTCTTGCACAAGTATTTTGCTTTTTGTAAGGTCAACATGTAAATTTTAAGACAAATATAGAGAGACTTATGTGTTTGAAATATAAATGATATATATGGATTAGCATGTACCTGTATTTATTAAACATGCAGTGAACTGACTGGTAAGTGATTGTCTAATTGTATGGCTAGCAATGTAATTTATTCAGACTGTATTTTTGTACAGAGCAGCGCACACTAACCTATGCCTCTGTGTCCTCTTTAATGCCTAAAACTGTGCCTAGAAATTTCATCTGTCTTAAAATAAAATATACCCCATGCTGTTTTATGATATTAGTTTCTCTCCTGCTATTCTGTATTTATTATTTTTAAATATCTGACATGTTTACTACTTAAATATGAGTTTATAGTATCTGGTTCCTTTTATTTTTCTCTTAATCTGGGGAAATTGTTTGTCACTCCAGTGATGCTTGAGTGTGCAGTCCCATGATCTGTTCTGCATTTCATGATTTTGTAGTTGACCTAAAGTTATCAATGTGGAAAAAATAAAAAAATAAAAAGTGGTTTCACTGATAATGTTCTCATTTTGTGTCTTCTTTTTTGTGTAAACCTATTAGAGAAATTGCATATCATCAGTTCATTTTCTATTTTAAAAATAATATTAAAAATTCTGCATAATACAACATATGTATACTTTTATTTTCAAATCATTAGTGTTTTATTATACAAAGCAAATTATTTCATAGTGACATTTTTTGTTCAAATACACAACTTTGACTCTATCTTCATGTTTCTTTCTCCTTATTTCCTCCTACCTCTTCCCAAATTATCTTTTTTTTTCTTTTAATTTTATGTGTATGTGTATTTTTTTTTCATTTTTGCTATGCTATTGATTGATCCTACACAAGCTAGGCAAGCATTCTACCACCAACTTACCCCCCTCTGCCCAAAAACATACAGTTTAAATTTTTCTTATTTGAGGTGTCGATGAGGACATCCTCTTGGAGACAGGGGAGGAGGAATGAGATGAGGAACTGTCAGAGGGCAGACCAAGAGGGGGAATAACAACTGGACTGTTAAAAAAAAAGATTAAAGAATAATAATAATTAAAAAATTATTTTCTTAACTTTTCATCTATGATTGTTCTTGTCCTCTGCAAGTGAATCAAATGGGATCTGGTAACGTCAGGAAATATTGTCTTCTTGTTTGAAGGTGTGTGCATTAAAATGCACAGACAGATGCAATGTAGTGGATCACCTTTTCCTACCCTACGGAGGTATATTTTGTGTAAACTCAGTGTTTGCACATTGTGTTAAAGCAGACTTGTTTGATAATCTCTATTAAAGAGCTGCTCCCTATATGCATTGGGGAAATGTAAATATACTTACACATACTTTTATTAAAAAAATCATAAAATTAAAATAGAAAATGACCACTAGCTTTTGTGTGTATAAATAGTATACGTTGAAAGCAATTTCAATTAGACATTTAGTAGAATTTGTTTATATGTTTACCAGAAAATGTGTCTGAAGATATAAGTAGAAAACCATTCAATTGAGCAAACTTTTTCAAAACACAAATTTGAATATAAATTTGTCAGGAAGATGTTTTTGTTAAATTGCATGAATCTTCAAATTTGAGGTTTTTATGGTTTTTCTGCTAAGAAAACTAATGTAGTATTCATATCACAAACTCAAATACATGTATTCAATAAGGTCTCAAATTTTTTTTTGGTCTTCTATTTGAATGGTTTTCCTTTGCAGAGATGGTATCATCCACTTACTGCATTATGTTTTCAATATTAATGCTTCCTGACTTCACTGAAAATTCACATGAGAAAAATTACCTTTATAAACACATCTTGCTTGGTAATTACTCATGACCTAGTTTCTCTGAATTTGCAAACATGGAAACATAGCTTCATAGGATGTAACAAGGAAAATTACTTTAACTTCAGAGATTTCATTGTGAACATAAAACAGGAGAGCAATTTCAATTTATTCTTTCATAATGGCCATGCAACATGAGTAGTCAGCTTAATTAAGTCAGGCCTGTACTATCAACAGTGTTCTATTTCCATAATATCAGTTGTTTTGTTTAGAAAATAAATTGATGGCAAAATTGTGTATCCTGCAGACAAAGTCCATAAGAGGTTATCAAATTTTCATGTTTAGGACTTATAGTTAATGGGGTTTCAGAAGGACAATTTCCAATGAGATAAGATGGAAAGTGTAAATGACCATTAGAATTGTGGGCTTAGCAATATTTTCACAGGAAGCCTAATTTATTTGAATGATTTAAGTCATCAAGTTTTGGAACACTATTATAGCAACTCACCTCTAAAGCCAGCCTGAATAATTAAATTCTTTGTAATTAAATGTAGAAGTTTTCTAATATATACAAGTTGGGTACTATTTAACTATGAATAAACTTCACGCTGGGCAGTGGTGTTGTCTCATCTAGAGTGTAAGATGAATCCTCATTGATGTGGAAATTAGAATAAATTACACACACTTGGAAAAATCTATTTTCATCTTCATCAGGTAGGTGACTCACATTTATTTTCCAGAAGTAGGTTCAGAGTTCCAAAGTTTAGTTAAAAGAACAACAGCTGTACTGTTCAAATGGAAAGGATAAAATGTGGTGTTACTAAGCCAAGATTAACAACACACAAAGAATAGTCTTTGTCAAACCAAGTCTGTGTTGAGTAGTTCACCAGAGAAACTCAGTTTGGCAGGCAATTATTTCCAAGTTGAACTGAATTCATAGAATGGCTATAAAAGAAGTTTGGAACAAGTAATGGAAAATCATGTCATCAAACCACAGGAAACTTGGAATACTTCAACCTACATATGTCAAGCATTTATGAAGTGTGTGTGTGTGTGAGTGTGTGTGTGTGTGTGGTGTGTTTGTGGGCTTATGAATGAGTGAATTTGTACATGAATGAGGACACATCTGTTAGTGGCCTAAGGTAATATTACCCTGTAGGTGAGACAAAACCAGACATGGCAGTAAAGTAAAACATTACATGTGTAAGATGGTGCCCATCAGTTTGCTTTGAATTTATCCTCACAAGAGATATCAATAACTCATAGAATGTATTTAATTTTCTAATAAGATAGTTCACAAGTAAAACAAAACAAACAACAACAATAACAAAAAAATAATAACAAACCTGTTTGAACCTGAGCATTGTCTTAAGATTATTAGGAATGGACAGCTAAATTGTTAGGGTTAAGTGGAATAGAAGTACTGTCTTGCTAGTTTTGATAACTACATGCTAAGTACAAAGGCTATAATGCTAGTAAGTTTTCTACATAGGCTTCTGCTCAACTTTTTGCAGAGTAAACTTTCTTATACTCTGGGTAATGGAACAACTTCTAATATAAAGCATATACTTTATAGTTATCAACCATGAGATGGTTCTTCCTCTTAAATATTTAGCTACTATTGTGTTGATTCTAGGCACATAGAAATATCAAACAAAAAAGTTGTAATAAATGTTTTGTTGCATGGTCTTGAAAATATGTTTCTGTCTGACTCCATGCTATGAATTCTTTTGAACACTGGAACAAATTTGGCATAAATATGACAAGCTGTAGAAATCTTTATGGAGAAATAAATTTACATATGCCATTTCCAGTTACATTCTCTGAATAAAGACTTAGTATTTTTTTGTATTTAATCATGTTTATCTTATTTCATTTTATTTTTATTAATTATTTTATTCATTTACATTTGAAAGGATATTCTTCCTGGTTTCCCCTCCACAGAGCCCATCCTATCTCCCCTACCCGCTCATTTGTCTCTATGAGGGTGCTCCTCCACCATCTACCCACTCCTGTCTCACAGCCCTAGCATCCCCCTATGATGGTGCATCAAGCCTTCAGAGAACCAAGGGTCTCCCTCCCATTGATGTCCTATAAGGGCATCCTCTGCTACATATATATCTGGAGTCATGGGTCCCTCTTCTTTGGTTGGTGGTTTAGTCCCTGGGAACTCTGGGTGCTCTGGTTAGTTGATTTTCTTTCTATGATGTTGCCATGCCTTTCAGCTCCTTAAATCCTTCTCCTAACTCTTCCATTGGCAGCCCCGGGCTCAGTCTAATGGTAGGCTCAATCTGCATCCGTATTGGTCAGGTGCTGGAAGAACCTCTCAGGGAACAGCCATACCAGGCTCCTGTCAGCAAGCACTTAGATGCATCATTATAATGAAGAATTTTTAAAAAATCTATCACTCAGATGTTATTGAATAAGTTTCAGTCGTTTGCACACATCTTTCCCAATATGGAATCCTTTAAATTACATTCTTCTACTTGTCTAGCTTTCATGGAATATTTTTGAAACCATCTCTGAAAGTCAATGAATATCAGAACATATTTATCCAGACATTTCAGCTTTAGGAAATTCCAGTATGATTCAAAGTAGAGTAAGTTACTGCCAGTGATTGTATGCTGTCTTCAAACCAGAAATGCATCAGTTAAGATGGAGACAACAGTTAAACCATCTATCTACCTCATCTATCTACCTCATCTATCTACCTCATCAAACCTAAAACACTGTGTGGCTTCACTTAGTGTTAACCGACTCTTATGATGTTTGGATGGATGGAGAAAACAAATGTAATAAGCCCTGACTAAAGTTAGCCAAGTTTTGATTCATAAGGACAAATAAGTACACATTCCAAACTTTTACTTAGAATTGTTTCACAATATCCATTTTCTATTTGGAGTACTTTGTAAATGGTTTGCAATCTGTGTAAATATAGTGTTTGAAGGCAAAAGTAAGGGCTGTGGAAAATACCTATGGGAAAGGGATATCGAACAGTTGGCCCTTCCAAGGGTTGTCATTTGGTCATAACTCTATGCTATAAGGCTGTGTGGGTATGAGAAAGAGTTTAAATCCAAACACTTGATGTAATTGATTGATTTTCAAATTTATGGTCCACCTATAATTTCTCTAGGAACAATAGAAGACTTGGCAGGCAATCATATTTTCATCAAATGATGGTGCACCCTGGTCAGAGATGATTGAAATAGAGATGCTTCCTGCCTTAAGTTATTCCTTCTGTTTCTCTTGTCCATTAATTTGGAATTGGTCTCTGCATGTAGCTAGTAATAAAAAGCAAAGAGATGGGGTCTGGGGTGTGTTCAGAGATTCAAATAAAACAAACTAAGAAAATAAAGGAATGAAATAAATACAAAGAGAAAAGTAGTGAACAAGTTGAACCCAGAAAGAGTCTCAATACCTAGTATTATAAAACTATCTTATGTTCTATGAAAAACTCATGTCTTTACAATAATTTTTCAATTTTGGTGAACTAAATCTAGTTTGACATAGGAAAACCTTGACAATGATCCTTTTAATGGAAGGATTGATATTCAGGTCATGTTAAGATTCCAAAAAGAAATTACAGAACATGAACATTTCTTAACACATTTTCCATGTGATCCTTGGGTGTCTAGTGATATCTATCAACTAAGGTTTCCTTTATCTTCACTGTAATATTGTAATAATGCTACTTGGCCTCAGTAGACTTGAACTCAGTTGGAATCAAGCATGTTGTATTAGTCTTGCTATTGTCTATTATGAAAGATTCTATTTATCCTCCAACCATGGAGGTGGAACTACATGGTTGATTTAAAAATTTAAACCCAACAGTAGTTGAAACACATGAAAAAAATTGTAAAACACCAGGACCTTAAACACATTACAAGGACCTAAGTTTTGACATATTTGTCATATAACACATTCTGGGATTATATAAGGTTATGTATTACCCATATTTGCTTGGTGGTGGACTTTCATAAAGATAATTTATTTTTAATCTTTACATGTACAATATGTATTTCAATCTCAAGTGAAAGTATAATATAAACACGTTTTAAGGAATGTGACAGTTCATTCTTAAAGGTGCTATGACAGTTTACTCTGTGGCATAATAATAATAGACAGCCAAATTATTTGTTGTCTTCATAGCTTTCAGTCAGGGACTAAGGCATCTATATACTTTGAGAGTTTTATTCTCCCTTCTAATTATTTAAAGTTACATAGAATGATATGAATTTTAGTCAGTAGTTATTTTTTTTAATGTGAACAGTAAATGGCCTTAACATAATGTTATTTATCAGAAGATTTGGCTAGAATAACACAATCCCTTCAATTTATATGCTGTGAGTACCTTTTATGTTGTGTATACAAGATACAATTATTTGAAATATAAAAAAGATGTATTTATGTATTTTATGTAAACAGATGATTCTGACAATTATGTGTGACTGCAAGAAGGTTTCCTCTTGGATTTATTAATGAAATATTTTAACGATATGATAGAATATAACCACCCCCTATTTTTGTGTTTGATAATACTAAATAGTGCAATTTTTCTCATTCATTTAAAATCCTCAGCCTTCAAGAGATTCTTCAACACATTTAAAGTCCTGTCCTCTCACATATTCCCTTCCTGTGGCTGAGCAGCAAATCAAATTTTCTTTCAAATACCAGGCAATTGTCTTATTTCCTGGATCAAGAGAAAACACAAGCTGGGCGGTGGTGGTGCACGCCTTTAATCCCAGCACTTGGGAAGCAGAGGCAGGTGGATTTCTGAGTTCGAGGCCAGCCTGGTCTACAGAGTTCCAGGACAGCCAGGGCTGTACAGAGAAACCCTGTCTCGAAAAACCAAAAAAAAAAAAAAAAAAAGAAAAAGAGAGAGAGAGAGACAGAGAAAACACATACATGTTTACTTTCCATACTGACTCGTCTCTACCAATGCAGAACAACATAAATTTTGCATTCCCAACATTTTCATCAGGAAAATGATATATGATTCCAAATAGCAAACTTAGAACTTACCATATTTAAATGTGCTATATTTTACATGCTATATTTAAATGTTGCATGAATAAAATTGGAGTCTCATACATCTGGTCAAGGCTTCATTGTTTATAGTTCTTTAAATACAAACACATGTATGCTGAGAGTACTCAGAGAGCTACAATTCTGTGTCCCAAGGGGTGTTACCATCTATTTATGGAATAATAGCTGGCTGCTAACTTCATTCTCACATTGCACATTTAAAAGACCAACTTCCATTTTTGAAGTATTGCTAAAAGGAAATAAGTCATCTTTTATCACAGTGAGGAAAGGTCAGAAAGTCAGTAATCCTCCATTCACTCACTGACAGAAATATCCTCTTTCCTTCCAAAGCAGAGCAGAAAAATGATTTATTTGAGATTGGAATTAATGCATAAAATAGCCATGGATATATCTATGACTGTGGTATCCCTTACATGGTCCAGAGACTTCTTTTATTACCAGTTAAGTCTATGAATTCAATCTATTAGAGCAAGCATTGTAGATAGACTTCAATTTCTCCCAAATTACTCATCCATAATACCAAATGCTGGCAAGACAACATATTTTCATGATGATGAGCAACCTTCAAACTGTCCTTGCTCCTGTGTTCCAGATGTTGGCCTTTCTCTTTGGATTCAAATAGACACATGCACATATGTACACATACACATGTACGTGCATGAGTGCACTCGAGCGTGCATGCATAAACACACACACAGATTTGCAGACATTTCTGTTTCATAAGTGTTTCACATACTTTTAAAATATTTCCACCACTCAGTTTTTATTGTTTCTAAACATGAACACAAAACTTTGTATCTGTGGTTAAATGTTGATAAAGATGTAGGCTCAGGCTTCATGGATCTTGTAATATTGGACGAGAACATAGTTATAAACTCTGCCTTATACTGTGGAATGAATTAAGATTTCAAAATAAATTTGATACTATTACTATTGGCTTGTACTGTTACTAATAAGATAGTGTGTTAAAATACAGAATGAGATTGGGCAATAAATTTTGTGGTCAATAAAAACAATTCATGCAGGAATCCATGTGACTTTTGTCTCCAATTCTTAACTAACCGTTTTCATTTAAGAAAAAAGTAAATTTCTATTGCCCATAGCCTATATTATTAAGATACCAATGTCTATAAGATTGAGTGGGACAATTCATTGTTTTATAGTTCTTTAAATACAAACACATGTATGCTGAGAGTACTCAGAGAGCTACAATTCTGTGTCCCAAGGGGTGCTCTCTGTTACCATCTATTTATGGAATAATAGCTGGCTATAATACTTCATTCTCACATTGCACATTTAAAAGACCATAAGAAAGAAAACTTTACTAAAACTGCATAGAGGGATGATCTGGTGCTAAATTTTGGTTATCAATTTGATTTGATTAATAAATGCCTACAAAAAAGCCTGGCGGTGGTGGCACACGCCTTTAATCCCAGCACTTGGGAAGCAGAGGCAGGCGGATTTCTGAGTTCAAGGCCAGCCTGGTCTACAGAGTGAGATCCAGGACAGCCCGGGCTACACAGAGAAACCCTGTCTCGAAAAACCAAAAAAAAAAAAAAAAAAAAAAAAAAAATAGCTATATATGACATGATACTTACAAAGATACTTGCTCATCCCTGTTCATTACTGCTCTATTCATAAAAGACAAGACATGAAAAGGCTTACCCATCTATCAACTAGTGGATAAATAATCAAAATGTGATACATTTACACAATAAAATATTATTAAGCTGTCAAGGAAAATGAATTTATAAAAATTTTTAGGTGAAATAAAGGAGCTGGAAATAATTGTTTAGAGTGAGATAACTCAAGCTAAAAAGACAAATGCATGTTCTCTATTTGTGGATCCTTACTTCAAATTGTTAGGTTTCTATTTAATTCATAATACTTACAGAATACAGAAAGCCAAAAGAGGGCCATTGAAGATGGAAGGAGAAATAACTTATGGTATAAGGATAGCAGTCACAGTGTTAAGAAAGGATAAATGGAATGTTGGGGAGAGAGTGAAATGGGACTGAGAGGATAGGGATGAGGAAGAGTGCCCAAGGAAAGCACGTTTGAAAAAAACATTTGGAAATCTATAATTTTATAAGAATTATAAATTCCTAAAAATCTTAGAAAAAATTATTTGGTGTGGGCCTATATGGAGGGGGATAATTCTTCTTCTAGAAGCAGTTGATTATCAAACAAAAGACCCAGTGGTAGGCATGGGATACTTCCCTTTGTGTTACTGGTCAGGGGAGTTCCAGAGAACACTCTAACAATATAGGCTATTGCAATTGTTCTTGGTTGCTCACTAGAACTTGATCTTAATATTTCACTACTGAAGACATTACATACTTTGGTCATAGGATAGGGAAAAAGTCAAGCTAGGTACTGACCTGGAAGCTCTTTCTATTCTGCTTAGATTTCATAATACCAAAAGATGCTTACATGAGATAAAAAAAATCATTAAACCGTCTTATCCACTTGTTAACTATGGGAGCTACAATAACATTTAGCCTCATAATGTATGTTCAATTGATGCAACACTGGGGTGTCTGGTATATGGTTGTAGCCAACAAAGCTTTCTGTTTGAATAGAAGGCCCACTCCACAGGAAGGAAACTCATATGTTTTTGCTGTGTTAAATGTGTTAAATGTGGCAAAGAAAACAAGGTTAGGGAAAACCAACTATTATTGTTTTGCTATTGGATATACCATCAAAATGGTTTCTAAATAATTATTTTTTATACTTATCAATTGATGTGCCACTCACCTTACATTTGAGAATTTTTTCTATTGAAGTGGACATCTTTTAACAAAAAATTCATTACTAGTGAACATGCAGACAGAATAAGTGACACGGTAGTGGTCAGCTGACATAAAATATCTGTATCATCCCCTCACTCCAAGGTTTAGGGAGCACCATAGCAAAGGAAGCAAAAAAAAAAAAATGTTAGAGTTCCAGGAGAACTGCTGAAAACAGTGTCTTCTGAACATGATTGCATTTTCACTTGAAGCCATAGCAGCAGTGGCTGTTTCCACAAGACATGATCAAAAGCCAATCAATATTCCAGCATGAAGAAGGGGGAGAAACATCATAAATTCCTACTCCTAGCTGAGCACTTCTCAAAATTGTTGGCTGCTCAGTCAAGGTAGTTCAGTTTCCTCAGAGATGTGATCTCTTGAAAGTTATCATGCTTCAGTGGATGAAACTACACATGTGCTTTTGGGTACCATTGACTGGATTCAGTCGTCTTTGTTGATAAAGAAATCATATTAAATTTGGAGGGGGTCATTTGGGGGTATGGAAAAGTTAGAGAGATGGATAAGAACAAAATGTACTGTATCCATGTATGAAAATTCTTGAAGAATAAATCAACTAAAATGATAACAAAACAAAAACAACAAACAACAAAAAAACCAAGTAAAGTAGAAGAGGTACAATTACATAAAAAGAATAAGAGCAGAATAAGAGAGAATAATAGAGTATGGTTGTGATAAAAATAGATTATATTCAAATATGAAAATTCAAAGAAAAACCTACTACTTTTCCTATATGTTAAAAATGGCAGAATGGAATTAAGATGTAAAAAACAAAGATGTTATTCAAATCTCATTCAGCAAAGTTAGTTTTATCAAAGCAAAATGTGTATAAGATAAACCCCTAGAAGAAAATGATCACATTCAATCCAAGTGAGAGTCAATTTTTTCTTCTTTTTTGGATATTTTATTTACATTTCAGATGTTATCTCCTTTCCCCATCCCCCCCACCCAGCAACCCCCATCCTATCCCCTCCTCCTGCTTCTATGAGAATGTGCCCCACCCACCTACCCACACACCCACGTCCCCACTTTCGAATTCCCCAACATTGGGGCATCCAGCCTTCATAGGACCAAGTACCTCCTCTCCCACCTATGCCCAACAAGGCCATCCTCCCCTACATATACAGCTGGAGCCATAGGTCCCTCCTATGTGCTCCCAGGCTGATGGTTTAGACCCTGGGAGCTCTGGTTGGTTGGTACTGTTGCTCTCCCCATGGGACTGCAAACCCTTTCAGCTCCTTCTGTCTTCTTTCTCATCTCTCCATTGGGAATCCCTTAATCAGCTCAATGGGTAGCTGTGAGCATCTGCCTCTGTAAATGTCAGGCTCTTGCAGGCCTCTAAGGAGACAGCTATATCAGGCTCCTGTGAGCATGCACTTCCTGGCATCTACATCAGCATCTGCCTTTAGTGACTGCACATAGGATGGATACCCAGGTGGTGCAGTCTTAGTTTTGTTGATACTTTGTAAAGTTCTTTTTGTTTCTACTTGGTTGATTTCAGCCCTGAGTTTGATTGTCTCCTGTCGTCTACTCCTCTTGGGTGTATTTGGTTCTTTTGTTCTGGAGCTTTCAGGTGTACTGTCAAGTTATTAGTGTATGCTCTCTCCAGTTTCTTTTCATAGGCATTTAGAGCTATGAGTTTTCCTCTTGGAACTGCTTTCATTGTGTCCCATGAGTTTTGGTATGACAAGTCTTTATTTTCGTTACTTGATCTTTTTCCCTTATTGCTTTTAATATTTTTTTCTTTGTTTTGTGCATTGATACTTTGATTATTATGTGACAGTAAGAATTTCTTTTCTGATCTAGTCTATTTGGAGTTCTGTAGGCTTTTTGTATTTTCACAGGCATCTATTTCTTTAAGTAAGGGAAGTTTTCTTCTATAATTTTGTTGAAGATATTTACTGGCCCTTTTAGTTGGGAATCTTCACTCTCATCTATAACTATTGTCCTTAGGTTTGGTCTTTTCATTGTGTCCTGGATTTCCTGAGTGTTTTGGGTTGGAAGCTTCTTGAATTTTGCATTTTCTTTGACAGTTGTGTCAATGTTTTCCATGGTATCTTCTGCACATGAGATTCTCTCTTCTATCTCTTATATTCTGTTGGTGATACTTGCATCAATGACTCCTGATCTCTTTCCTACGTTTTCTATCTCCAGGGTAGTCTCCCTCTGAGATTTCTTTATTGTTTCTATTTCCATTTTTAGATCTTGTATGGTTTTGTTCAATTCCTTCACCTGTTTGATTGTGTTTTCTTGCAATTCTTTAAGGGATTTTTGTGTTTCCTCTTTAAGGGCTTCTACCTGTTTACCTGTGTTCTCCTGTATTCATTAAGTGAGTTATTTATGTCTTTCTTAAAATCCTCTATCATCATCATGAGAAGAGATTTTAATTCTGAATCCTGCTTTTTTCAGTGTGATGGGGTGTCCAGGACTTTCTATGGTGGGAAAACTGGGTTCTGATGATACCAGGTAACCTTGGTTTCTATTGCTTATGTTCTTAAGCTTGCCTTTTGCCATCTGGTTATCTCTAGTGCTACCTGTACTCACTGTCTCTGACTGGAGCCTTTCTTTCCAGTTATCTTGCTTGTATCAGAACTTGTCAGAGTCCTGCTGTCTCTGTGATCCTGTGATCCTGAATTCCTGGGTAGAAGAGCTCCTGGGACTCAGGCTGCCTCTGGGATCCTGAAATTCTGCTGTTCTGAGTGCAGTGGTTCCTCTGCTGCTCCAAGTGCAGTGGTTCCTCTACTGCTCTGAATTCACTGGTTCCTCCACTTGTCTGATTGCAGTGGTTCCTCTAGGACTGGTCAGGATGTGGAGTCTTCACAGGAGCAGACTAGCTAGGAGGCTGCCCCAGTCAAAAGGACCAAGCTAGGGGCAGAAGGGGAGTGGTATTCTGGGGGTGGGGTTTGGGTGGGTGATGGGTCCTGAGTGCCCCAGACTCCCAGCTGCAACTCTAGGGCATAGTGTTGTGGGGGAGGGTTCTTACCTGAGTGCAGTGGTTCCTCTAGGGCTGGCCAAGATGTGGAGTCTTTACTGGAGCCGACCAGCTAGGAGTCTGCCCCAGTCAAAAGGACCAAGACAGGGCAACAGTCTATTTTTAAGTTACTATTATTTTAAATTATTTTTTGCCAAGCTAAATACTAGATTATACACAGACACTACAAACAACATTATTAAAGTGTTTCATTTCTACAGAAATCTTTTTTATATATGTAGAGACAATTAAGTAACAATTATTAAATGACTAAATAAGCAAAAAATGAAGAATCCATTAAATAAAACCTAGTAATTTTATTGTTTTAATTTCAGCTATAATATCTAAAGCATATTTTTTTCAGCCCAATCACAATGCTTTAAATTGCATTATTTTCCCTCTGGTTTTGTCTTTTAATTGCAACTTTTTTGGATTGTTCCTTATTTTAAGAAAGGAATAATATATCCTACAGCCCTACAAGTTAAGTTCCTTTGTCTTGCATGTCTGTTCAGCTGAGCTCATGCTATTTCACATAGACATGTATATCATTTTACATTCCACTACTACTGTTAATTCATTCAAGAAATAATCATCTTTGGAAGTTTCAATATATTGAAAATTAAAAAAAAAATCAAATGGAATATTAAGAATATATGCCTACAGATACTATTCCATGTAAATAGAGTTACAGCATATAAACATAATGCCTTCCAGAGTTTTAGTTTACATGTTTAGTAAATATCAAAGCATAATCAGCTACCTGTTATGAACTATTTGTATATGCATACCTCCTGAAGCTCAGGAAGAAGTATCCTGTCCCACTGGGATTCCCAAAAATTATTTTGTTTTATTATGCTGATGTGTCTAATTTCACAAAATTAAGAAGTGTTTTATTAATACCTTCATGTTTTTTGTCTGTATGATCTGTGTTGTAAATTACATTTACTACAAACATAATCTATTTTTAATGATATTGACCAAGAAAATAATGACTTTATTTTCTGTTTACTTGGTAGTTGGCTAGCAAATAGTAGTGTTCTGTTACAAATTCAGAAGGAAGGTGGCATATGAAATTTCACCATTTATCAATTCTCCTTATGTAATGAGCATATCAAAGAACTCTTCATCTTGAATTATCTTACGCTTGGTTTAGATTACTTTTTATGTGAAATGTAGAATATGATTAGCTAGAACTTTATAGTATCTCTGAAAAGGAGTTCCTGTCTCATAATAATGCTTTATTTTTGTGTATTTTAACATTGAAAAGGAACTTAAAACATAATTTTATTTTCTCTTCAGAAGAACAAAGCCACTCACTCAAGTGAAAATGGGTAGAGTAATGACTCTGGAGCTGGGCTTCCTCATTTCCAATGGCCTCTGTTATCTACTATCTGGTAATGTAGTTTGGAACAATTCACTGAACTTTCTCTAGTCTCTGTGTCTTCCTTTATCTATTGTAGATAGTAATATTGCCTACATATTCATTGTGTGTATGGGTGCAGATAATTTCTTCTGTTAGTTATTGGTTCTATAATATGAGCATGAAGATAAACTCTGAGTAATCCACAACCATAAGCTTACAGCTATGGATTGGTAAAAGTGTTACCTACCAATGACATGGGCAATTTTATGAACAGGTCTGGAGTTGTTGAATGTCTAAGATCCAAGATGACCTGAAGTATGATGAGGTACTGTCCTTGATCCTATTTCTCCATGCATCCTATCATTTGTCTATCCTATCATAGAAGAAGTCTAGCCCTTATTGTATATGTTCATTCTAAGGCTGTTTTCATACACATCTCCATAAGCCATTGGACAGCGTAAATCAAATTCTCAATCCCAGACCAAAGGGTAAATCTGATTAGTATGAAACTGAAAATGTACATTGAAAAGAGTGCATATAAAGAGATAAATGAAATATTGATATTGTCATATGCCATATGTAAAACAATACAAAAATCCCTATATCAAAGAAATATTCTATAAATCGGTGTTACTTCCTGACTCATCTAGATGAAGATATCATTTTTGTGAATAAGATGATGATATATATTTGCAATTTTATATGACCTAATCTTAAATTACTACTATAACATCATAGGATAAGGAATTATTATTGCCTACAGTGTTTCATTGAAGAAACTGAAAATTATTATTTTAAGTTATTTAGAGAGTAAATTTTAAATTTTCTTTTTAAATTTTAATGTAGCCTTTTACTCTAAATCTAGTTATTTTCACCTATTTTTTTAATTGCATTTTATGACGTGGTGACAGATATAAAATTCTGGAACATAACCTTGCATTCAACAACAGACAATTCCAAGAACTTCATCCTCATAAAATTTATTCACTATACACAACAGTTGAGAAACCTGGACTGTTGCCCACAATAATCTTGTAACATTCTATTTCTTGGTTACTAGATCCTAGAAATAAAATTACAGATGGTATTGATAAATGCTATAGTAGAACTTAGAAAGCATCTCAAGCAAAATATGAGGACTTGTGAACTGTAGCCAAATATGAAAATTAGCTCCATTAATTTGCTTACATTTCCCTAAACCGGGATGCTTATTCATTGTATATGTGTAACTATATTTGGATCATGTGGAGAGATATATTATTTGTAAAAACAGAACAAAAGAAAACATCAATGTGGGCTGGTTTTTTAATTATTTTATTTATTTACATTCCAGTCATTGTCCTCCCCCTACTCAGTCCCTCCTAAACCAGTGTCCCTCATCCAATTCCTCCTCACCCTTTCCTTGGCAAGGTTGCTCCCCTTCCCACCAGGCCTCTTCCATCCCTGGAGGCCTCATGTCTCTCCAGAATTACACCCATCTTCTCCTACTGAGGCCAGACCAATCAAAAATACTGCAAGTAACTTCTGACACTTTATTTCTGCACTATAGGCCCAGAATCAAAACATAAAAGTGACTATAGATGCCATCCTCTGAACCAATAATGTAAAAGGAATTCTTCCACTATTAATTTTGTTCATGTCTAGTAATTTCTTCAAAGAAATAAAAATCCTGACAAGTACAGGGACTTTCATAATCACTAATATTTTCAATCTCCAATGCCACATAGAACATGAACAAACCATTCAAGAAAACCAAAGCCCAAACTCAGTATTTAGCCTGTGCATGACCAAGAGGTCTATCCTTAACACTTTAAACACACCACACACACACATACACACACACACACACAAACACATAATATAATATACATATGACCATCACCATCACTACCACCATCACCACCACCTCCACCACCACCCACTATCAAAATCCAAAGTCAATATCTTTAATTTCATTAGATATAAAATATAAAATATACTTGAATGAGCTTTGCTCTTTTTTATTGAATTTTCATACAATGTAGTTTGATCACATTTTTTCATTCTCCTAATTCATCCAAAACCTTTTCTATCTCCTTAAAAATCCAAATTTAAGTTTTTTGCCTCTTAAAAAAAATACAAAATAAGTAAACACACACACACACCCAAACAATTCATCATCACACAACAACAATAAAAGCAAAAGTGAACCAAAACCCACTGAAACATAAAAAAGTAACCAAACAGAATATGTAAAATAATAAGACAAAAATGCCTAAATAATGAAGAACTGAAAAAAGTGGTCAAAATATACCATTGAGTTTACTTTGTGTTGCAATGATATTATCAATTTCAGAAAATTCAACAAAACCTGGATGCTTTTAAGTAATGCTAAGGATAAAACCTTGGGTCATGTATATGATAGACAGGCACTCTCCCACTGAACACATCTTAATATCTCTCATTCAGGTTGTTAAAGTTAGTTATCCCTTCTTGATTTTATGAAAAAGAAAAATAAAAATTAATTAGGAATGGTAATACCCATAAGAAATAAATTGTATGTGTAAACCCCACCCCTAGTTTTAGTGAAAAAGGCAAAAATGGCTAGAAAGCATCATTCTGAAATTTGTGAGGTGTTTTACTGCTGAAAGCCATTGACTGGCTCTGTTTTTAATCTAGCTCTGTTTCCAAATGCTCTACTTTGATGTTCAAGATTTGTAAATACCATCATACAACACATCACAGTGTCACTTGTTTTCTCTTACTCGATATGTTACTGAATAGAAATGAGAATAATATATTCTCCCAAGGGAAAATTCCTAGTTAATCACACTATACCAGGTGAATCACAGATAAACAATTCTCCTTCTTAATGGAAATACACTTAAGTTAGCCCCTAATGGAAGATGAAGTTTATTTTGTTCTAATCTATTTTAGTCACAATTTCATTAGGGAATCCCTAAAAATATTTGAGACCTAGTAAGTGTTCAAGCAGTTTTAAGGATGAAATAGTTTTACAAAAGAAAGAAATCCCATTAAAATCATTTACATGCCCTGTAGTCAATTGGTAAGTCCTGTGGAAAAAAGATTATTACAACGTGAGATTCCTCAGAGACTTAATGATATAGACTTTGGAATTGTATCACTTTATGAGACAGAGAAAGGCTTCCTCAAAGTTTCTATTGCTATGAGAAAACACCATGACCAAAAGCAACCTTGGAAAAGAACGGTTTTTCTTTATTTCGTTTCCTTCTTTTATCGTACACTTCAGGCCCATCACTGAAGACCATCAAGGCAGCAACTCAAGCAAGGCAATAACTAATAACATGGAAAAGGGCTCCTTGCTGGATGTTCTTCCTGGCTTCCTGGCTTCCTGAGCCTGCTTTCTTATAAAACCCAGGAACAAAGGAGATGTCACCATCTAGAGTGAGGTGTGCCTTCCTACATCAATCATTAATTTTAAAAAATTCCCCTAACCTTGCCCCACAGGCCAATTGTTGGGAACATTTTTTCAATTGAGGATCCTGATTCCCCAAATGACATACATAAACAAGACATAAACAGAAAAGCAAACAAACAAACAAACAAAAAGGACAGCCAATCATTCCTATAAGCTGCCTCAAATATACACCAATAGTCAATACTTTTTAAATTATTTTTACTTCATATTTATGCTGATTTAAAATCTATCAAAGTTCAGGGTTTCTCTGTTGTGGTAATACTAATCTCTTTGCTCAGGCACATTGACTATTGCATCAGTCAAAAAGTTTGGATCAATGTTTAAGTGATACTTTTGGCTATACTGTCATATGTATATAACAAATGTAATGCATCATGTTGCCATGCAAACACAGCAAACTAAAAGGATAGTACCACATCTGGAGTAAAAAAATAAAATATATGCCACCAACCAAAATACATCTCTAAATGCATGAAAGATGACTGGAATTTGAATTAGATCATCTACATGCTTACAGAAATACTATTAAATTATTGAAAATGGTAGAATGCAATACATACTGGAGAATGTTCTGGTTTATATCCATCTGAGAAGTTTCTGGGATTCATGTAAGTGAAAATAAAGATTTAGGGTATGAAAGTATTAGAAATGAGGGTTTGAATGAGAATTTGGTACCAAATAGTCCTTAATATATTTTTTGAATGTTTGGATGTAGCAGTTGGAGCACAAAAAAAATGCAAGAAAACTGTTTTTTTGGAAGGATTAAAGGTGAGGCCATGAATCCTTTGGGACAATTGTACACACACCCATCCTAAAATTGAAGACCCAACACCATTCAAAGCTATAAGAAGAAATCACCAATCCCCATCAAAAAATCCAATATAAATTACAAAAAAAATCCCAAAAATACCAATACCCCTACCCAACCCACCCCCCACCCCCCCTCCCCAACACACCCTACAGAACGAGCCAAAAAACCAAATTCCCGCCCTCCCTCTTCTTTTTTTTACATTGCTTTCAAAATCTTCACCAAAAACATCCATACAACCAACCACCAAACATCACAAAACATCTTCCACGCTTTGTGGATCAGATTTATTGATTCTCCTCAAGCACAATCAGAGATCAGTCTGGCACCTCAATCACACGCTCAGCTTCAAGAGTCTCAGCCACTGTTTCTAGTATAGTGGTTTTACCTACCTGTTGCCAATGATGTGTGTAATGCTGTTGCATGCTATCCAAACCATGATAAGCTATGGATACTTAAAAACGTAGCTTAATTCTAACAAAAACCTACAATTTACTAATCATCTAAAAACTTAACTCTTATCTACCTAAGAAAACTAACACTCTAGGGTCGTATCTACCGAACTAAATGCAAAAAAATTTCAATGGATCAAGCTAAAATCTACTACTTGGGGAAGGGAGCGCGCCATATAGACGGGTTACCATAGACCTGGTTAAGGGTTTAGGTAAGCCAGTGGTTTTGTATAAACCTCCAACGGCGCGTGGAAGACGCGCGATTGTTACCGTGGGGATAAACACGCGAACACGACCGTCGCTTTAGGTGCCTTTTAAATAGACGGGTACATCAGAAATAAGATGTGTTTTGTTTGTACTTTTATATATTGATTAGAAATTGATAGTCCCGAAGATTGTGGATATTAGTAAGTAAGTAAGCATAATTTCTTAGGATCCATTGAGTATTTCCGCAATATATCCACTATCACTATCTCTCCAATAATCTTTGGAGTTCGACACTTTGAAGTTTCTAGGCTATCTAATTCTAGGGTGCTCCTAATAGGCTGATTTAATTTTATTTCCCTTCCTTCTGATCATTAGCAACAACTGAGCGCGTGAATAGCCACATCAGAAAGTACGATACTTGTGCGACAACTAGTAAAATCTCTCATCTAGTCGGGACATATGATAAAATGTAAGTTCCTTTAGAGGCGTACAAAAGATGGATCGATGGAGATAGAATCACTACACTTGGTTCTATCGATGAGAAAGTTTATCTATTGACGCGACTTCATATAGCTTTATATGATATACGACATGCCTACTAATTAGAGATCACATAGAGTCGCGAATGTTTTATATCAGTTTGACAACAGCGATCAAAGAGCTGAAAGACAGGGTATAAGGATGTCTCATCTTTCATCATGGTAGAAAAGTGCACACAGAGCTCAAGGCGTGCGCTTGTGCTGTCATTGAGTTGTTGAAATAATCAACTCTATAGTGAATGACGAGATGAACACAAAATGAGAGATCCAGAGGAGTAATATAAAGTGTAAGAGTTATAGGCAGAGTCTGTTTTGACATTTGAGAGAGCCAAGGTGTCAGGATGGACACTAGCTTTAAAGAGAGAGTGAATGCATTATGTCTAGGGAGCAATAATATATTCGCATATAGAGTCTAGTCTCGTGAGTGAGTGGTCTAAATTAGGATTGCGGTGGAATCGTTCTCTATGTTCGTCATGATTGGTTGTCTCGTTTACAAAAGCTGATCACCATAATTTCTCATTTTAAACATGAGACTTTTGCGATAAATCTTTGCAAATTCATAGTGTCCAGTCACCTTGGCGCTTAATGGCAAAATATAATTCTTCCTATTTAACTGGATTGCCTTATCTCTATTTACCCGCCTACATACATGACAGCTTTTTATCAGATTCTCTTCTCGTACAACAGATAACCTTATAAGCTTCACTTGTTGGCTAGAGGCCACCTAATTCAAGTTCTTCAGTCTCAAGGTTTCTAGCGAATTTCATTCTAATTACTGTGGTACTATCACACATTTCTTACGATCTCTCTAGCCTCTACTTCCAACATATACAGTTCTCTTGTCTGAGTAGCCTTTTTTTCTCCTCTTATTCTTTATTATTCTTCTCTAGGATTTTCGCGATGCCTCACTTTTATGTTGAGAGCGACACTTTAATCATGTACAAATCTAGGGAAGGTGGTATTGAATGCGCATGGAGGGTAAGGAAACCTATGCTTGTTGACAGATCTACAATTCTCACAACCTGTTGAATTGTCAATACATATATGGAGATGTACATAGCGCGCTCATATGAATTTCTCTAGCTTAGCCTTGTCAAATATCTTATGAGCTGATTGAGTCTATAAGTAGACTATCTTATAGAGGGCAAGCTTGGCGTTCTAACTATAGTTCAATTGATCGGGTGATTACTTATTAGAGATGTGGAGCCGGCGCGATATCATGTCTGCTTTATATGTATTAGGCTTATACTGCGGCAAGTGATGTTGCAAGTCTCTTAGTCAATGTTATCAGCGAGCTCTGCTGCGTAGTATAGTAATCTCTACAATAGCGCACAGACATGATGCTTCTTGAGAACATATCATGGTATTCTATTTTATGATATATACATAGTGTACTATAGATTTAGGAATTTTTATGTATGCTAATTCTGAGTATCTTTATTTATATAGGACCTCTTCAAACTGAGAATGAAATCACTTTAAAATCACAATCTTTATTGAGATCCCTCAACTCATCTTTACCTAGTCTAGAGAGAATCAAACTCAATGATGAGAGCGCTCCATTCAATGCGGGGACACTTGGAACGAGTTCCAATAGCGTAGGGAGTTCTGTATATAGAGGTGTTATCATAATCTTCACTGTGAACACTAGAGTAGATTTTCTGATCACACAACGACGATTTATCTGCTTCTGAGAAGGCTATAGCCTTTTCTATGAATCAGTCATTCACTTAGACTCTAATAGATATCGAATCTTTAATAACATACTATATATGAGTATATAAAGAGAGTTTTCTAGTACTATTTTGGCCATGAGATCATTAATATGTTGAGATGTCATGCACATAATTTAGTGATCTCTCATATATATGCTTTGTATCCCTCTCAAAAGCTATCTATTACACTTTGAGGTATTGTATCTTGGCGGTCTTCTGGCGACTACTAGATAGTTAAACACATGCGTGAATATATGTACGATACTCCCCTGCACCTTCATTGCTATAGTCATTGCTGATGATCCTAAATCTTCGAGTTTATCCCAGCAGATGCATCAATAATTTCTGTTAACAACTTATCTGACTCATAAACCTTATTCACAATATGAGCCTGTTGTTGGATAGTGTATTTTGATGGCGATTGAGGGGAATACATGTCCTATATAGCAGAGAAGTAAATGAGATATAGACAATTAACTAGATGATCGACTAAGTTTGGGAATGTAAGCGATTGACGAGAACCCAATCAAATCTGAGTATGATATGCATGCTTTTCTTTCATCCAATCATCTCGAGTTCTCTGCGACGTTGTTGTTATCTTAAGAGAATAAATGAGAAAGATATGAAATCTCCAGATAAAGAAAGTAAAATAGGAATTTCTTCTTGAATGGATTTGATTGTCCATGATTATTTTCAATCAGTAGAGAGAGATGAGTCTACATCATTCATCTATGCGGCCTTACCCTGTGAATCTTCTGACGTTATATTATTGCGAGACTCACTACGACCCACATATTATGAGAAGTGAAGCATTCCTTTGCTCTAGAGATGATCTCAGCCTATTTCCTAGTGTTGAAATGGGCTCTGTAATGTGTAACTCGATAAAAACACGAGAGACACAACGGTAACTGACGGATGTACTGTATAATCGAAAATGTTCATCAGCCGTGGAATTTCTCCTATAAGCAACTCTAAACTAAGATATGCAACAATAGTCTCGGATTAGCTAATCTGTTGAGATTTCATCTTTTGAAGTGAGTTTAATTGTACCATCTACATCCTCATGCCATCAGACTATTACAATTGCAAGCACAGATTGGAGCGTATGTCATTCATGTCACTGTTGCTTGCATCACTCTTCTCATACACGAGTGATGATCATTACACTGTCCCTATAGAACAACTTCTAGTTCTTATACTGATTTAAAAAGATCCCCCATCTCTAGAGTTAATATAAATCTACGCGATAGAGAGACATTGAGTTAAAGTATTATCAGTGCTCTGTTAGTGCGCACTAACCACAGAGCGGTAGCTGCTATCTGTCCAAATTATGCTGAACATGGATACTTCTAGAGTCTTACTATTGTCATTTATCTTGCTGTTGTCATAGTAGAGGACCTTAAAGTAACATCTTCTGGCAGATGTAAATTGATAATTATACATTTGTATTTCATTCTTAAAGTACTGCTGTGGCGTCAAACTACTTTTATCTGCGCGTAGTGATTCGTGTGGACACTAAGCACTTCAGCAAGTGAGCTGAATTCGGTAATAGAGACACCATCCTCTACCAGACTCATACTGAACACTTCTCTAGCTGTGCACAGCTTTACTAATAGCGCTCTGAAGCTACAAGTACATATTACTCTATATAACTTCATTATGAATTACATGAAAATCGGCATCAGAGGTTACTTTTCATTCTAGAAGCGTTTATACTTCACATTAAGAAGTGTCCTTTTAATATGTTTTTCTGACAGTATTCCTTCCTACCTGAGTCTTTGTGGTATAGAAGATGCGATCTATAATACTAGCGTCATTCATAGCATTCCTCTAAGCGTATCTCAGCGAAGATATTCTCTATAGTTGTATGGCTCAGTAAAATATAACTGTTTTGGTCATGGAAAGATTTTTTTATCCTCTTTCCACTATGCTAGAAACTTTTTGCTAGGGATAAATAGGCCTGAGGCTTTACATCTGACTGCGCATCGGCTGAAGAAAAGTACATTTATGTTACTCATGGTATTCTTCTAGCAAGAGAGTTTGCATGTAATATCGCGATAATTACAGAGCGAATTATGATAGGATATATTAGAGATATGTGAGTATGTGTGACTGTCTGCATTAGTGTGTGTGTACTACTGTTGATGTGTGTGTGACATGCGTTATATGAATGGTATCCTCTTCCTTGACAGTGTTCAAGTCTTAATGCGTCATCCTCACAAGACTTGTAGATGCTTCTATAGTGTGTAGGAGCAACATATACCTGAGAGACTAGAGGTGACAAAAGTGGTGTCTGAGCCTGTCTAGTCTGAGCCACTTATATTGCAATGGACCTGATTCCTGAGGCGTGACCAGTATTGCTTTGGTATCCTTACCCTAGTATTTAAAATTTTTTTCTTCTTTGTCTTGTTGAAATGAGGAGTTAAGAGAAAGAACTGAAGGAGCTGAAAATTGTCAACCCATAGAAAACAACGATATCAACCAACCAGTACCTTCCACCAGAGCTTCCCAGGGACCTAAACTACCAACCAAAGAATGCTGCATGGAAAGACCCATGCACCAGCTGCCATATGATAGCAGAGGTGACGTCAAAGTGGAGGAGAGGGTACGTGGGTCATGAGAGCTAAGCTCTATGCCCCAGTGTAGGGGAAAAATGCTATGAGGAAGACTATGGGTTGGGGGGTAAGGAACCTCAAAGAAGCAGAGGGAGGGACTGGAAAGAGATTTTTTTAGGATAGGAAAGCAGAAAGGGAGATAACATGTTAAAATGTCAATAATAAAATAACCAATAAATTGTTTTTTAAAAAATAAAACTATCTATGCCTTAGGCATGGATTTCCGTCCCCTTTTTTCTATGCCATAATTTCCTAAATTTCGGTCGTTTCATAGTATTGTGCAGAACTTGTTGTCTTTCAACTAACACGTTTTTGAAGCTAACAGTTATTAAATTAATTGAATATTCTATTTCTCCAACTCTAACTGAAAGATCTGTGCTCTTGCTGTTCCTCAGCATGATGCCAGTCTTTCTCATTGAGGTTTTCCAACTAAGATTTTGTTTGGCTTAGGTTGAATTTTCATATCCAATATTGTTTTTCAGCTTAGTTTTTCTTTGATATTCCATCTCTGTATTGAAGACTATTTCCATGTCCTACATTGACATCCTTATTTCACTCAACTGTTTTTCTTTTCTTAAAATTCATTCTTATTATTCATATCTTCATTGAATTTATTCATATGTATATTTGTGTTCTCTTTGAGATCTTTGAGCTTGTTTATAATGATTCTTTTGAGTGCTTTGTCTGCAATTTTATCTACTCACAGACATTGGTGGACATTGCTATGGTATTAAGTTTTGGAGAAAATATTTTGTTTAGTTTTTTCACATAGCTAGTGTTATTTGCCATCTGAATTAACTTGTTAAGATATTCATTGCATAGCTGAGTTAAGTGAGATTTGTTTGGTTCCTCGTATATTCTTCTACTTTGTAAAATTTTGGCAGGGCACAATGTCAGTTGTGGAGAGAAGTGCTGTTGATTATTGGAATGGGTAGTTTGAAAGTGATCTCAACCCTGTGGTATCTGCCATACACCTCTGACAGCATAAAGTCAACAACAGACTTTGTTTTATTTGTCTCTTGATCTTCAGAGCTCAAGTTCATAAGGTGATGTGAATGTGTGTCAAAGTTGGTGAATCTGTGACTTGAAACTTCACAGCATTATGTATTTGTGTCAGGTGAAAGTGGATTTCTTCCTTTTGTTTCCTGTGGCAGATTGTGTACCAGTGTTCGGAGAAGGTATTGCTTTACTATAGCTCCACAAGCCTTAGGGGCCAAGAGAAGAAAGATGCCACGCAGAAGTTCTGATTCTAAATGTTCTGGCTGGAATGAACACTAGAAAAGTAAAACTATACACTAGAGGCATAGGGCTAGAGACTTCTTACCTGTCTAGGTCTAATACTTAGATGACAATGGAATTATGCATAGGGGTAGAGGGCTGAAGAATTTTTTGCCTTGCAGGGCTAGGTAAGAAAGTCATATACTGAAGATATGAAGTTGAGGGCCTCTTATGTGACTGGGCAGGCTGGTAGCAGGGTAGGAGAAGTGTTCCCAGAGGCAGAGGATCCAGAGACTCCACACTATAGTGGACGCTGGTGATAGGAAAATTGGAAGTGTGCACTGGACACTGAGGGTCCAGGAATCTTACAGGTCTACTCTATGTGCTGGCTGTGTTTTGGAAGTATGGACTAGAGATAGAATTTCTGGATTCCTTGTCTATCTTTTCCAAGTACTGGCAAATATAAGCATGGGTGAGGTCAGTTTGGTGACATAAAACGTCTTTATCCAATTATCCGTGGAATCTAGGATGAGTCCACTTCACTTTCCTTCTGATTACTTCACATAAATGTGGCATTTCAGTGTTATATATGCCTCCTCTGTTCTATGTTCTTTCATTTATTCTTCTTTTATTTTGTGTTTTTCTTTATTCTTCCTGTTACCTTCTGTTCTGTAATAAGTCTTTGATTTTATAATAAAGTTAGATTATAGAAAGTTTCAAATAGTGGAGAGTTTTAGTACATTTCACATTGAGTTTCTCTTATTAACATATTAGTACACAACATTTATCACAACTAATGGACCATCATTCAGTCATTATTAACTAGTTGTTCACACTTAGAAATATTTTTTCTAGAAAAAATAAGCTGATGAAGACACTAGAACAAACTGAAAATCACTGCTCTTTGTAAACAGTATTTTTTAACTCCAGATTTTGAGGTATATTTTTTTTTTTATTAAGGAACAATCATGACATGGCTCAGAAAGACCAGAGACAGAGCTGATGATCATATGAAAACTTAGCAAACAGTCTTTTCAGCATGACTACGTACTAAGGATTAAGTTAGCTGGAGACTGAATGCTATTGTACTGTAAACTTCAAAACATACAATGTATTAGTTTTTTATTCAATAATCAGATGGACTTAAAAAATTAATGACTCCTATAAATTTTAAACTGACTTGGTTTTGTTTGCTTTGTGCTTTCACTGGGAATATTCATTAGTCAGGAGTATTTCTAAAATTAGATATAGTTTGATATTAAAGCATTGTTTTCTTTATTTAGAATAATATTTTTGTCTGGCTGCATTTAAGTAAATCTTCCTAGCATGAATATTTATGTAGAAATTTGTTATTCACGTATATTCATCATGGCTTTGTGTATGTAAAACAAAAGAAGCACAATTAAATTACACATTTTTAAAATTGTGTTGATACATGGTTAATATAATTGACATATAGTTGTACAGAATTGTCTTTTGGCACAAATATGTGTCAAAGGATCATTTTAGTGTTTTAGCAAAGATCTTTTAAACAGTTCCATATCGTGTCATTCTAAAGATGTAATTTCCTTAAGCAAGTAGCTTCAATTTCTGCATAGCTTCAGTCCCTATCCTAAGGATGACTTCTTGCTGGAATTGAATCAACATTGCTTAACAACTCATGGGCTAATACCATGAGAACTTCATTTCAGTTGGACAGAACATACAGGCTAGGATTAAAGGATTATATATTTCACAACTTGTTTCCAGAAAGGTGAGATTAAGGGAAACTCATTCCCCTAAGCAAGTTACTCAGCAAGTGAACACCTACTTTAATATATCAAATATTCATAGTAAAGCAGAATTCCAAATGCAAACATTTACATGGTAATACACTTCACCTTGAGATATGCTTTCATGTGATTCAAGTACTTTTATACATTTTCAATAAACAGATGGTCAGCTAAAAATCAACTCATATAAATTAAAAATTATTTTTCAGAAAATCTACCATGGTACAACATTCTTAATCTCATTTAAAAACCTTGAATGCAAATAATAGATAATCTGGTTAATATATTATTTGTAATTCTGACCCAAAAATTGTAACTTACACAGAGCTATCTTTGAGGCTTTGCAGACTTAAACAGGTTTTAATCCTACTTTAAACAGCATTCAAACGATTACTTAGGCTTTTATGATATCTTGATTTCTTGTACATGATCGTAAAGGATTCTCAGCATTTTATTTTTATCTTACTTTTTGTACTTTGATCATATCAACAGTAGTCTAAAGCTTCTCTATTTAACAATGATTGATTTTCATTTTTTCTAACTTTGTTAAATAGGAAAGACTTCATGGTAAAAATTATTTCTGTATTAATAATATTTTAAGTCTTTACTAAAAGTTACTATTCGTTATTTTTCCTACTAATTTCATTTTAAAATGTATTTTCTTCAGTTTTTTCCACTATTTCGTTTTTTGGAATAAAATTAAAGCATGATTCCCAAAGAGAGAGAAAACAAGATACAAACTGGAATTTGTATCTAATCAGTAATTAAAGTGGAAATAAAATAGAAACGACTACTGCTTGTATCTTTATACTTTAAAAATTGTTACACTTTAGTCCAATGCTCTTGAATTAGTCCCATGGTTACTTGCCTTTGTGGTTATTGTGAAATATTTTAATGTACAAGGCCTTAGATTTGACTTGATCTTCCCATAATTTAGGTATTTGGACACTCTAAACTATTGACAATGACATTCTTTTATTCCTGGAGATGTGTTGATAATCCCTTTACAGTTGCTTTATACTCCATGAACAAATATATTTGATTTATTTATGTTGTTTAGAATGTATGCAATGATCATGAATCATGATTACCACATTTTACTTTAAAACTTAGTCCAAAATATATTGTAAATCAAAAATTGAATGTGTACAATGTCATGCTTCCATGCTGCTTAGTAGAATATTTTTGAAAAGAAAGAATCAATCAGTACACACATAGTACATATACAGAAGGACAGGTAAATAAACACACACACACACATGTATAAAACTAGGAATGAACAAAAATTAAAAAAGACTTAATCCAAATTCTATAAATACTGGAGAATGCATTTTCATTTATAACAAGAAGATTCAAAACTGGGCATTATCCAAATAGAGAAACCTAATGATTTCATAATTCAGTGAAATCTCTATCTTTATTATTTTTCTTTCTTTGCACTTTATCTTTTCAATATGAACTTTTCATGTGCGAATACTAATGGTGCTTGGAAGACTTTGGTATAATTTAGAGGAGACCTCTTAAATTGTGACTCACATGCCATATGTGTAACTAATTGACTGAAAGACTCATGAATAATTTGGCTTCTGAATATGCAATGGCCAACAATTAATATAAATTAAAATGTGTGATAAATCTGAGATGTATCTAGCAGCATGAGCCTATGCTATTCCATGTGACTTCACACATGCAGCACACTTTTCATAACACAGTACATATACTTTGAGCTGTGCATCCCATCAGTCTGGTAAGTGCCAACAAATGCTTCCTGAAATACTTCAACTCAGATTCATTACTCCTTTCTGTCATGAATTGCAGTGTTTTTGATGTATATAGAAAGATTTATAGTCTTTTTTATTATTCTCTCGTATATTACATCCTGACTGCAGTTTTTTTCACAACAGTTTTATCTCCCTCCTCTTCTTCCAGCCTCTCCACCCTTCTATCTCCACTCTCCTGCAGATTTCCCCCTCCCTCACCCCTTCCTTCCCTCAGAGAAAAAGCAGGCCTCCTGGGAACATCAAACAAACACAGCAGAGCAATAATACTAGGCACATACCATCACTTTAAGGTTGAACAAGACAACCCAGTAGGGGGAAAGGAGTCCCTCAAGTAGGCAAAGAGTAAGGGACAGATCCTACACCCACTGTTAGAATTTCTACAAGAATACAAGCTACTCAGCCTTAACATATATTTAGAGGAGCCAGGACAGATCCCTACAGGCTCCCTGGTCTCTCAAATCCCCATCAGACCAGGTCAGCTGATCCTGTGAGGTTGTTTCTTATGGTGTGTCACTGGTTCATCTAACCCTTCCTCTCCCCTCCACAGCAGGACCTCTCAAGGTCAGCCTAATGATTGGGTGTTGTATTCAACATCTGCTCCCATTAGTTTTTGATTGAAGTCTCTCTGGTCTCTTTAATGACAGGTCTGCTAGGCACTGATTCCAGGACACTTTGCAGTCGGGACCAATTGTAGGTCAAATGTTTTATGGGTGGGTTGGTGTCCAAATCCTTCCACTTGAGGCCTTTCCAGGTTACTGAAGATTCATAATTCTAGTCCTATGTTCCCCCATTACTAGAAGTCTCTGTGAAGGTTACTCTATTAGATTCCATGGAGTTTCCATTGCACTGAGTTTTCACATGCCCTCAAAATGTCTCCAAATTCCAGTGGTTTCTCCCAGTATTTTTTCTGTCTCTCCCCTCACCTGATTTCTCCTGTTCTCAACCCCACCCATCCCCAATTCACCTGCTATATCTATTCAATTTTTTCCTTTCCAAGTAGATCCTTGCATCCCCTCATTGGACCTTCCTTGTTATTATTTGGCCTCTCTGGTCTGTGGACTATAGCATGCTTGTCTTTCACTTTATAGCTAATATTCACTTATGAGTGAGTACTTACCATGTTTGTCTTTCTGGGACTGGGTTACCTCACTCAGGATGATTTTTTTTTCTAGATATAGCCATTTGCCTGAAAAATTCATGATGTTTTTAAAAGCTGAGTAGTATCCCATTGTGTAAATGAACCACATTTTCTATATCCATTGAGGTTGAGGGACTTCTAGGTTGTTTCTAGTTTCTGGCTAATATGAATGAAGCTGTTATGAATATGGTTGAGCAAATGTTCTTGTGATATGAATGAATGTCCTTTGGATATATTCTCAGGAGTTGTATAGCTTGGTCTTGAGGTAGATAAAATTTCAATTTTCTGAAAAAGTTGCCATATAATTTAATTACTGAAAGCAAAGTTTTTATAATATTATCTCCTATTATTTCTTGGCTTATAGCTGTCAAAATCATATGCCATTGCATTATACTCTTAGAAATTTGATGATTAAAATTGCTATTTGAGCTATTGACTACAGTTTCATAATTGTATTAAATGACTTTTGCTTTGAGATTAATATAGAATGTTCAATAATTTCTGAAATGCCCTATTTAGGGTAGTTTATTGCTCTGAATTGAAGAAATTACTTGCCAAAATATGGAATATAATTTATTCTCAATATCTTAATTTAGATCACATTGTTTCTTCTGGATGAGAATAAACAAGCTAAAATCTACAGTTCAATTCCATCAGTGAACCAGAACTTTCTGTGGCACAAGAGATGGAATAGATACCTATAATGGAAAAATGTACATTCAGCTTTTTCCATTTTAAATATCTACTCCAATATTACTTATTGGATCTTATTTACTATACATGAGCATTTAATACCAGTTCATGGCATTTAATATATGAAAAAAGAAGAAGTGAAAATATATTGGAGTCTACATACAAAGTGGTTTGTAAAATGCAGAAACTCAATATTTATATTAAAGACACTATGCATAATGTTCAGAAACATTTTTTTTTTAAATTCTGTTTCTTTTCTTTCTTTAAAAATAAATAAAATCCCATTTTAATTTGTGGAATATGCCTTCCAACACTAGAGATATAAGGAGTAACTGATAAAAGTTCACTTAGCCTAGAAACAGTTTAACCAATTTCTGAAAGCTACAGACATCTAAGTTTCTCTATATTTTTACCTTGTTGTGATTTTTTTATAATGAAGGTAGCATTAAATATAATTAAAATTAAAATTAGAACCTCTCTAAAAAACTTTAAAAAAACAGTATCTACCCTTAAATTTTCAGCAACATGCCAAGCTAAATTAGCAATGTTGTTCCTGAAGTCTCAGGTACTAAAGTGCTACAAATAGTTGTGTGTAGTTAATTTCAGCTCCAGATACAGCCATATCTGCAAATTACCAAATATCTTTTAAGAGATGTCAAATTCAGAAGAATGGGATAATTCTACTCTAAGTAATTTCAGAGTAAGTTGGAATTAATTTTACTTTAACAACTAATGCATTTCAAGGATTTTTCTCTGATAATTATCAATACTGTAAATCATAAGGTAACTTAAGGAATATTTATTCAATAATTTTACTGCTCTATTTCCCAATATCTCTGGGTAAAATAAATTATATAATTTTTCATAAATATATTATAACTTACATTTTAATAAAGTAGCATCGTGGTTTTTGCATATTTTGATTAAAGCCTTATCTTGACTACAGAATCAATACCTTTGCTTTGGTAACCTTGAATTACTTTTATTAAGAAAGCCAAAGAACAGGCTATTTAAATTAAGATTTCAAAAGTACAAACAGCCTTGATAGAGACTTTCAACCTTATTACTTACAAAGCCTAAATATTTATGATAAGGAATTTGGAATTTAAAGACGTCCTGCCTTCACTGTGGCTTTCTCTTTCATGCCTTCCTGCCCTGGGAGTATGTTGAGGCTATTTTGAGCCATGCGGGAATTTAACATGAGCTGTGTTCTTAGAAAGAATGCAATTGTAATGGTGAGACAATTGCTATATAATGAAAGATTTATAATTCACAAGCACTAATATATCTTATTACTATTTTATTTATTACTTTAAAAATCTCTCCATTGGTTCCCATCTCAAATATGGAACCAAAAGTTATGTATCCTTCTTAATATCCATACTATGGCCTATCTGTTTTTCTTTCCTTTTTTCTTTTTAGTTTTCAACTTTGAAATCTTGATGTCCTCTTAAATTCTGCACTTTTTGATCCATGTTATGCCAGCATGTACACTTTTTTTTTTTTTACTGGAAATTTTATTTACATTTCAGTTGTTCTCCTCTTACCCCATTTTCCCCCTCTTTCCCTCCCTCCCTCCCTCCCTCCCTCCCTCCCTCCCTCCGAGGAAATCCCTATCCCATCCCCCCTCCTCCTGCTTCTATGAGGGTGTACCCTCACCTCCCCCCACACACACCTCATCTCCCCACCCTCGAATCCCCCACCACGACGTCCAGCCTTCAAGGGACCAAGGATCTCTTCTCCCACCTATAACACCTTTGCATATATAGCTGGAACCATGGGTTCCTCCCTAAGTGCTCCCAGGCTGGTGGTTTAGACCCTGGGGGCTCTGGTTGGTTGGTATTGTTGTTCTCCTCATGGAGTCACAAATCCTTCAACTCCTACAGTCTTCACTCTATGTAATAGCACATTCATCTTGGTCATATCAAGACCCTTATTCTCTTTACTTTCTGTATCTGGACAGAAACATCTGCTCTCACCAGTCTGCCATTATCATTTACTTTTCCTGCTTTAATTTATACGAACTAGCTCTTCACTAGTACCACAAGTAGAGATGAGTAAGTACTCTAAAAGACTCTACAACTTTTGAGGAAGAAAAGGAGTATGGCAGTGGTAGCATGAGACTAGAAGATTGGGAGCTGAAGGGGATTACAACCCCATAAGAAGAACAACTGTATCAATTTTGCTGTGGTAAGAACATAGCCATAGAAAGTAGGAAGATAAGTAGCATAGCTGTGTTTCAATGAAACTTTATTGATAAAACAATGGAATGAGTAGATTTTATTGAGAGACTGGAGTTTGCTGATCCATGACAAAAACAGAGTTGAATTAACTCATCAATCTCACTAATAAACTAGTCCTTGAGACAAAGAGGATGAAAGAGAGATAACTTGAAAAGCTAGGCATACTATATTGGTGAGAGTTTCAACATGTAAATATGAAACCAGGTAATCATTTTCCTTCTAATAGATACCTCTGGAAAAACAAAGATACTTTAGATAGAAGATCTGTGGAGAGAAGAAAGTCAACATCATGCTATCTTTTAAACTCTGTTTAGTGACATCACATTGGTACCTTGAGATTGGCCATGGTAGGACTATTAAAAGCATGGAAACTGGGAGAATTTAAAAAGCCTAGACCTCCCCTATTCTTCTTTTATTTCCTTTTTAAAAATTGGATATTTTATTTACATTTCAGATATTATCCCCTTACCACATTCTCCCCTTCCAGGAACTCCTATCCCATCCTCCCTCCTCCTGCGTCTATGAGGATGTGCCCCACCCCGCAACTCACACCTCCCAACCCTCAAATTCCCCCACACATGGTGTCTAGCCTTCATGGGACCAAGGATCTCCTCTCTCACCTATACTGGACAAGGCCATCCTCCCCTACATATATAACTGGAGCCATAGGTCCCTCCCTATGTGCTCCCAGGCTGGTGGTTTAGATCTTGGGAGCTCTGGTTGGTTGGTATTGTTTCTTTCCCCATGGGGCTGTAATACACTAATAATATCTTTCTGATGGATTGAATCAATTAGTAGAATATAGTTCTGCAGTAAAGGCAAGGAGTCTCTCAGACCCTCCTTTATCCTTGCCCAGGTGTTGATAAGCCCATCCTTGTGCATCCCCCAGGGAATCAGCCATAGTTGTTGCGAGTTCATGATTGTCGTAGTTTAGCATTTCAGGGAAGTTGACAGCCCCTTTCATTGTCTTCTGGTTATTATGATGTTTCTGCTTCCATCTCATGTTTCCAGAGCATTGGAGATGATGATATAAACATTGTTAAACACCAAAGACTCACTATTTAAGATAAGCTAAAACTTAAATTGGAGTAAAGCTATGGTACAATGGAAATTTTTAAACTCCAAAGAAAGAAATAAAAGAAAACTAGAAAATGGAAAGACCTCTCATATAGAATAGATCGGCAGAATAAATATTTCGTAACTGTTCATTCTATCAAAAGTAATTTACAGTTTCTTTGAAATATCAAAGTCAACTTTTTCACAAAAATTGAAAGACTATTCTAAAATTCATACTGGAACTCAAAAGACTCCAAATAGCTAAGGGAACTATCAATAAAAAAAACAATGCTGGAGGGATTTCCATAGCCAATCTCAGGTTATACTATTATATATAAAAGATTGAATTGTACCAGAACAAAAATTGACATTTATATCAATGGAATAGAATTCAAAATTCAGGCTTAGGCCTCGACAATTAGAACCACCTGGTTTCTTGACATTATAATAGTTCTTGGAGAATGTTGTATAACGTGTTTTGATTATATGCACTCCCCTCCCCTAACACCTAACATTTAAATCTCTTTCCTATGTACTCAACTTTAGGTCATCTTTAAAAAAAAAACAAAAAAACAAAAACCAGCCAAGTAGAGTCTGTACTTCCTGTACATTCTTACATGGGTATACATCTACTATAGAAAACACGATAGTTTTAGGAAAGACACATTGGATTAAAGAAAAAAATCTTGAATAAATGCTGTTAGGGAAAAGGGATGCCTGTGTAACCATTCATCTCTCTCACTATGCACAAAAATCAACTACAAATGAATTTAATACCTTGGAACACAAAGTGAATTCTATAGTATACAAACCAAAGATAATCAAATAAATGAGGAACCAAATTAAATGAATGGGCTGTAGTTATGAGCAGAGAATTCTCAAGAGAAGAGATATGGCCAATGAATATTTGAAAAAGTGCTAAATATCATTAACCATCAGTAAAGTGAAAAGTAAAGATATTTTGAGATTTCATCTCACCTCAATAAAAATTCTTATCATCAAGAAATCAAATTACAGCAGATACTTGCAAGGATGTGGGGATAAAGATAATTTTATTCACTGCTGGTGGGTATGTAAACTGGTAGAACCAGAATTATAGTGTGGAGATTCCTCAAAAAGTTAATACAGGAATTATCCGTTTTAATTTTAATCTTTCTGATTTATAATGACACCAAGCATCTTTGTACTCACTTATTTGCTGTTCATGTTTATTCTAGTTAATATTTGTATTGCTCATTTGATAATATTTCACAATCTATTTTGATCACATTCAATCTACTTCCCCAACTTCTCCTAGATAGCATCCCCCTTTCACACCCACTAATGTTTATGTCTTTTTTTAAACCCATGGAGTCCAAATTTTGCTGCCTAAACACTGTAGGATATGAGGACTTTTTTGGAATGTGGTTGATTTACCAGGGATCACACCTTTCAAGAAAATGACACTCCTTCTTCCAGGAGCTATCAATTGCCAATAACTCCTCAAACCCACCTTCTGTCTCTATATTGTAATTTTTGTCTGGTTCGAGCTTGGGAAGACCTTCTTCATGCTATCACAATCACTGTGAACTTATATATGAAACTGGCTTTGTGTCTACAGTACAGTTTCCTCATAGTCATATAACACTTCATGTCATTAAAATCTTTCTACCCCCTCCTTTTCCACAGACTTGAGGGGAAAAGGTGCAATAGAGATGTCCAATTTAGGACTAAGAACTCTAGTCTCATAATTTCTGAATGGCGACTAGCTATAGCTCTCTGTTTTAACTACTATTGAGTTCAAAAGGAAGCTTCCCTCATGAGGCTTAAAAGATGCATTAATCGGTAGATACTGCAGATAAAATTACCGAAGACCTGAGGTCAACATTTCTATTTTGGTCAAGCTTTAAAAATGACATATATAGCTTGATCCTGCTACTCCATTTTGTCCTGGGAATACTTTTATTCCTGCTTATCATGTTAAAGCTTTTCTTCAACAGCATCAACATGTTGGCAGCCAAAGTACATGAGTTGAAACTGATAATGGACCCCCAGACAGAGTTATTAATTTAACAGGCTGGCAAGCCAAGGATAGATAAGATTCTGGACAGAGCCTTATCAACCTAAGACATAAGTGCAGTGCTTTTCATAATGCATATTCTACTAGGGGTAAGGAAGGCATTCTTGGCAGAATGAACTAAGACAGGCTCAGTCTTGTTTATCAAATAAAAAAGGGGAAGAGGCAGAGAATATTTGGGGCTGCTTGGCAAGAATCTAACGTGGGTCAAGGACAAGGAAATGGGCTGCTTGGCAGGAATATGACATTGGTCAAGGACAAGGAAGTAGGTTTCAGGCAAGAATTGGACATTAGGATAGAATGAAGAAGTAATTTCAGGCAGGAATCTAAATCGTAGGCTACAACAAAGATGCAATTTCAGGCAGGAATCTAAATATTAGGCTAGAAGAAAGAAGTAATTTCAGACAGGATTCTAAATTTTAGACTAGAATAAGGAAGTAGACTTCAGACATGAAAATAACCTTGCACTAGGACAGGGAAGTGGGCTCAGAATCTATGATCATCCTGATAAACCCTTAGAAACAGTTATCATGGTTATAACAGTTATAACAGTTCACATAATTGAGTTTAATGCCTTGCTTTTTCTTTGACTGTGTTTATTGTCTTGCTTGTTCCCTGACTATTTGCATCTATTGTATTGCTAGACCCTCAACCTAGAACTGACCTTAATTCATGCATATAATTAAAATGATATAAAAGCATAAAGGTGGGGGGGATGGGGTAGGGGCTCTAGGGATGGGAAATGGGGAAAGGGGATGACATCTGTATTGTAAATAAATAAAATATCCAATAAAAAATTTGAAAAAGGATGCATTAATGTGTTAATACAATAACAAATCGCTAGCAAGCTTTTTAATACTATGTCTTTTTTTTTTTTTTTTTTTAGATGAATAGTAGTAGTAGACTCTCCTTTCGGGTCTATGACCACAGGTTTTACCTCAAAGTATAGTGGCATGTATGGCTTCTGTTTAATGTTGCACACTTAAATCTATTCAAAAGTGATTAGTTATGCTCCAAATATTTTTGCCACTACTGTACTAGTAGGCATACCTTGCCAGGATATTCATTATAGCTCATAGGATTAACACTTGGATAAGACTCATGTATCATGTATATCACTTCCAGTTAGCCGTTAAGGTTGAAGCTCCAGGTTAGTACCAACTTGATTTCTCCAGATGTTATGACCCGCTTATGGTGTACTTTCAGCAATAGGACCATACTGATACATAGTAATCAATAACAATAACAAAAACCTGCAATGTTTAAGAGTCTATGGAAGCCATTGGGCAGCAACTCAAAAAGGGATAAACCACTCCTGCTTCTGCAGTTTTCCTTTGCTTTCATGTGGTATCTAGTTGGAGTATTGGTCTCCACAATTATAGAGTATATTAGTTCCTTTTCCATTGATGTGGTAAAACAGCATGGAGAAGGTAACTTTTAAAAGAAAACATTTAATTAGGCTTACAATTTCAGAGAGTTAGAATCCGTGATGGCAACTGGAACAACTTCAAGTGTACATCTCAATTTACTAGCAGAAGGTAGCACACTTTAAATAGTGGTAAGTTTTAAAACTCTAAGCTTGCTCCCAGTGACATACCTCAACCAACAGGTCTATGCCTCTTAATCCTTATCAAACAGCCACCATCTGGGAACCAAGTATTCAATATATATGAACCTATGGAGGGATTTTCATTTATTTCATCCAAATCACTCAGTTTAAACATTTTGAATTGTATACGTATTTGTATATATTAAGAGATTTCTATCATAGTTAGGTAATGTCTTTGATATGTAGATATTGCTCTAGTAATTGATTTATAATCCTATTTCTTTCTGCAAATAAGCATTAAAAAGCCATATTTCTTTTAATTGTTATTTTAATAGAATTCCTACACATTTTGTTATAGTGTGGTCTGATAAGATTTCATTTTATGTGTTTTCTATTGATATAGTATTTGGGCCATAGTTTATTTTTAGAAGAAGGTTGAAAAATTTTTAAGGTTTTGGGCATTTTCAAAATATACAGCTATTCTTTTCTTTTCTTTTCTTTTTTTTTTTTTTTTCTTTTCTGAGGTTGAATAGTTGTGAGATGGTGTTTCTTTTTAGCCTAGGTAGATCCTTAATTCTTGATTCTTTTTTTTAAAATGATTCATTTATTTATTTTACATATATGAGTACACCATTGTGTTCTTCAGACATACCAGAAGAGGGTATCAGACCCCACTGCAGATGGTTGTGAGTCACTTTGTGGCTGCTGGGAATTAAACTCAGGACCTCTAGTAGAACAGTCAGTGCTCTTAAGCACTGAGCCATCTCTCCAGCCCAGGCCCTTAATTCTTAGTCACTGATTGTATCGATTGAGTTTTCACTTTGAGTTAATTGAGTTCCCGAAATTGTAATCAAGAATATATTTTAGATATCTTTGATGAGGACATAATTATTATTTGATAACAATTCATAACTCTTAATAACTTTATAATGGTGTAGAGTTATTTTAAAATAAAAATAGAACTATAAGCATATCCAAATTTTTTTGCATGAACTCCATATTTAATGAATAATTTCAAACCTTATTGCTGGTTTTCGTTACCTTTTATTATCTCCAATTGAGACTCTAATTCTTTTCCCAAAGGGACAATTGTGAATTTTTTTAAAAGTCATATGTTGCAATTAAGGTATAAATCTCATTGATAGAAATCCTCTTGTAAATATGAACGAACCCATCTATATGTATGTGTATGTGTATGTGTGTGCACATTATTCATTTTATAACTTTAAACAATTAGAAATATTTGTTTTACATATTGCTGAAGCCATGCTAACAGGAGCATGAGGATTAGTTATATCACATTTTTCTCTTGCTGTCATTTTGATGTCCCATTTAATCATAGTCACAATGATTTCAAAGAGCATCACATGTATTTGGGGATTTAGCCATAAGAAAGGGGACAAGGCCTAAACACACATAATTCCCATATGTTTCATTTTTCATCCACGAGGAGTACACAGTTGCTTGGGAGAAACAAACATAAACCACAGATGCAATTGTAGTTTGTGGTACATGTGTACATGTGTATGTGAGTGTGTGTGTGTGTGTGTGTCTGTAGATTTGTTGGAGAGGTAGGAAATGTAACTATATAAATGTTGTGACTATTGTTTTGGTTTAAAATAACTTATGAGGAAATCAAATTCATTTTAATTCAGGAAAAAAAAAACACTGGAAATACAGCCTTAAGCATTTACAAAATCTCTTATGGTCAACTTTTAGCCTATAACATTGATCGGGACAATTTTTCTGATATTTTGGAGTCATAGGCAATGAATCTCCTTCCAGATGAATGAATTCAGAAATTTGACGTATAAATTTCTCTAGCTTATGGAAGCAGGGATTGATTGAAATTGCCTAAGTTAGGTTCAGATGTGGCCAGGTATGAACCAGGCCAGTGACAAGACATACATGGTACTATTTATAAAAGAACATATAATTTGGCATGAGATTGTTGAACCATCCTAAGCTGAAGTTGGCCGGGTCCTTTTCAAGCAAAGCTGGACCTAAGACCAGATCAATTCTAGGAAAATGCAGTACCTAATGCAGCAAGGAAATGTCTGAGGCAAAAATACCAACAGGATATAAAATGATGAGTGACTTACTAAGTGTTGACAATAAAGGATAAAGGAATGATGTGTCAACTATAAAATGAAGGAGAGCCATGTTGTTGAAGAGGACTAATACAATATTGTCAGTTTAAATGCCAGTATTTTTTGTAGTTTATGAAATGTTTGTTTCCACAGTGAATTCTTCCAATACCTACAGCTATGTTGTAGTTTTATTGGAAACAGGCATTCCAGTCTTTGAGCCTATTTTTCTTCGAGAAAAAAACAAAAAACAAAAAACAAAAACCGAGAGTGAAATCTACAAGAGATTCAATTTGCTTCTCAGAAGAGTGATAAAATGCTAAAATAGGAAGGAAATATAGGAGCATATATTTCAATACAAAAATATTGTAACTTTGAGTGCTTAAAGAAAGGCACTTATTTTCTCAAAGTATTACACAAAAGTAACTTTTGAAATGAAAATCCATACAAACATTAAATTACCTTACAGAGATTTTGAAGTACTTGGCAATCATTTTGAAGTTCTTTATGAAGTTCACAAAACTCATTACTCTAAGAGGAGGGACAGCAACATTTCAAATTAAATGTAGAAATTGGGGAGATTGCTTCAGTTGATTCTAAACCTTTGCCTCTTCTCCAATGCACCAATGTCTTTCTCAACACAGGCTACACTGCCTACATACTTGTGGCTTTTCAGAATCTTTTGACAAAGTTCTTTTACAAATGGCATGGACTTATTAGACATGTCAACAAGGCTGTTTGGTCTTCTGCTAACCCTTGGTGCCCATCAAAGGTAACATGAGGACACTGATTAAAACAAATGAAAAACTATCCAATGGCTTGGTCTTACCAGGCTAATAAAATATGTACTGCAACAAGTGAAAGTTCCAAAAATAAAAAATAAAAAATGTTACATATGTGGCTTAATAGACATAATGAAACTATCCAGTCAAATTAATACGGGGTTTTAACGGCATGTGAAGTGACTGTATGATTGGGAAATGCCAGAATCATTTGAACTACTGAATACATTTTATGCAGAGACTAAAAGAAATAGTTAGACAACTGATGTTGGCAACTCAAAAGGTTCATAAAAACTAAAGTGAAAAATTTCATAACTGCCAACAAAACTACTTATACTTTTACTTTTTCCAATTAGCAGTATTTCTCCTAACAATATGAAATATATATGAAAAGTTTATTTTTCACAGCATATGTATATATGTAATATATGTAATATACATATGCAAAAATATATTATGTTAATTCCAGCATAATGATATTATGTTTGAAGTTAATAGTGCAAAAGAACATAAACAAATTTACATGGTTTGGGGTTTGAAAACTGGAGAAGTGACAAAACATAAAAATTAAAAATAAAAGAAAAGAATTAATTGACCCTACAAAATGGAAGCATGGGAGTAAAGTTTATTGATGGAATGATCCTTCTCAGGATGGATTTTTTCAAAATTCTTTTGGCTTTTGCATATATATGAATATTATACCCTGTCAAAACCCCCACATCACTTTGTTAGGCACAAATGTTGAAAACAATGTGAACAAAATAGAAACAAATTTATTTAAGACACATGCTTTACTCTTCTCAACAAGAGAGGAAGGACTAATCTAGTTACTTCAACAATGAGATCTTTGGCTATAATTTAATGTTAGTTTGGTGGTTTGAATGAAAATGATTTCCATAGGCTCATAGGGAATGACATTATTAGGTGATATGGCCTTATTGGAGTTAAGTCTAGCTTTGTTGGAGAAAGTATCACTGGGGTGGGCTTTTAGGTTTTCAATGCTCAAGTCAGGCTCTATTTTGCTTGCTCTCTCTTCCTGCTGCCCAATGACCCAGATGTAGAATCCTTGATTCATTTTACAGAACCATGTCTGCCTGTAGCTGCCATGCTTCTAACAATGACTATAAGCTAGTTGTATTCATCAGGATTCTCTAGAGTCATAGAACTGATGAAATGTATGTATATATTAAGAAAATGTATTGTAATGACTCACAGTCGGCAGTCCAACTAACCTAACAATAGGCAGCAATGTATGGAAAGTCCAAAAATCTAGTAATTGCTCATGAGGCTAGCTATTTCGCTTGGTCTTCTGTATAGGCTGGAGTCCTGAAGAAGTCTTTTACAACAGATGTGTTGGCAAGTAAGTACAATCAGATGAAGAAGAGTGAGTCTTCTTTCTTCAAATGTCCTTATGTAGGAGTCCAGCAGAAGGTGTGGCCCAGATTAATGGTGAGAACCATCACACCTGTATCAAGATCTGGATCACAGGTATGACCTCCTTTTCTAGATTATAGTTAATTTCACATGTAGTTAAATTGACATTCAGGAATAGCCATCACAAAAGCCCAATTAAATATTTTTTTTTATTAAAAGTTGCCATACTTATGGTGCTTTTTCATAAGAATAGAAACCCTAACTAAAGGAGAAGTTGTTATCAGGGACTGGAATATTGCTGTGATAGGCTGGACCATGCTTTTGTTTGGAGGGATAGAGAACATTTTGGCACTTTGAACTAGAAAAGCAATTGGAAAAGTTAAGCAGCATTTAATGGGATGTCCTTGAACTTATACTGAAGACAGTGGTGCCCAGAGCACGTAGATACATTCCTCAGGAATGTGTCACCTGCAGACAAGGGAAGTCCCTGCCACCTCATTCCCTAAAGACCTATCAGTTTAAAAAGTCACAGTTCTGCCAATCACACTGTATCTAATGGTTGCTGCCCTAAGGACTGTATAAAAGCTCACTGAACAAGTGAGGAGGGGTCACCTCTCCTTTTGGGATGCAGGATGGCCCCAACATGCTGGAACATTGAAAATTCCTCTTACTTTTTGCAGTGATTCTTGTCTCTGCATGGTTCATTCAGGGGGTCTCTGGTAAACTAAGGCTCTGCTCACTAGAGTCTTACAATAGCAATTGGAAGGCAGAGGCTAGCCTCATAAACAGTGCTAGTTCCAGGAGAGCCAGGCTGAGTCAGTGAAAGGAAACCATTAAAAAAGAAAGCTTGTGAAATATATTTGTATAAAGAGGTCATGTCCTAGCCTCAGCAAGCAGAACTTTCCAACATCAGCTATGTGATTATGGATTTAGAGTGATGAATACAAGAAAAGGATTATGGAATCTCCCTCTGCAACTATGGAAAGCATCTGAGACCAGGCTTTTCCCAGAGAGGCTATTGTGTAAAATTATGGTGGTTAAGCCTGGATTGCTTTGGAGACTTCAAGACTTTGGCAATGCCATGGATACCTGCCTAGGATAGTTGGTAAAAGGGTGTGGAACCAGCCTGAGAGAGAGAGAGAGAGAGAGAGAGAGAGAGAGAGAGAGGAGAGAGAGAGAGAGGAGAGAGTCTTTGCAGTCAACAAAGCTGAAAGGAGTTGGAATTACGAAGAGTGACTTGATATTAGACATGGAGACATAGAGTTTGAAGTTTGTCCAGTTGGTTTTTGTTCTTGTTTTGTTCCAGTATTTCTTCACTATGCTCCCTTTCATCCCTTTTGGAATGGTAATGTTGTTAGTATTCTGCCAAACTCCACCTCCATAGTTACCTGGCAACAGCCAGGTATGCTCCTCCCCACAGTTATAAAAGGGGCTGTCTGGCCCCTCCTCTCCCTCTTGCCCTCTTGCTCTCTTGCTGCCGGGATTCCAGCATGCCTGCATGCTCCTCTCCCCTTCCCTTCCCCCCCCTCCACGTGGTCATGTCTGGCCTCTACCTTTCTCTATGCTCTCCCTCTTGCTCTCTCTCTCTCTCTCTCTCTCTCTCTCTCTCTCTCTCTCTCTCTCCTCTAGCTCTCTTCCCTCTGCCCTAAATAAACTCCTCTTCGTGGAACCCTCTGGCCTGGTGTTATCTGTTCCAAGCTGCTTCGGTGCATAATATCTAATAACGGTGCTGAAACCTGGGATATGAAGACTTGGGGACCTCAAGACCCGTGCCCTGCCACGTGCCTGTACTGCAGTGGCCCCACAGCCACCCAGCTCCCACAACTCCACATGTGGTCTCCGCCACAGCCGTCCCCCACCCCCACCTCCCACATTCTGGCTGCTGCTGACCATGTGAATTTCCACTGCTGCTGCAAAACTTCCACCACATGAGCTGTTCGGCCCCCACACAGTTCTCTACCATGTGGGCTGGGTAGCCAGACAGACACACAACTCATGGTTCCACCTTTCCTGCCGTTCCTGATACCAGACCGCATACACTCGCAAACACACACTGGCTTATTAATTGGTAAGGAGTTCCCACTTGGTGGGAGGGACCCTGGATGCCCGGTGGTGCCTGGCCAACGCTTCCCAGGCTAAAGGGTTGGCTTTCCATTGCCCCAGTCAATATGACTGGCCTCTAGTCGACCTACAACTTATGCCTTTGCCCGTTGCATGATTTCTTCTCAAAAATAGCTTCTCCCGTGCTCTCGCAGCTGTCGCAAATCCTGGTACCAAGTAGCTATTTCCTGGTGGACTTAGCTCCGTGTAGCCCCCGTGTGGTCCCCCGTGTAGCCCCCGGGTGGTTCCATGACAACCAGACTACTCTGGCCCTGTGCTAGATTCTCGTTATCAGTACTTCTCTCAGGATGCTGATTGAAGATATAATGACAGACCATCATGCAATGGGTGCATCGTCTTAGTCTGTGCCACCAGACACCCCACTGGGTTGTCTACTGAAAAGCCTCAAATCTTTAAGATTACAGCCTGAATTGAGGCCTTCCAAATTGATACACCTTTACAATAAGGTCTGAATCTGGTATCCTCTAGATAACAGACTAAAATAGCCACTTAAAGGGTTTTAATACATACTGCCTGCAGTCTGGTGAATGGAAAATCCCCTATGTTCGACTATTTACCTATCTTCATTATATTTCTTCCATGTATTCTGCCTGTTTGCCACCCCAGGTTCTCTTAGCATTAAACCTGCTCAACTCCACACCTCTTTCTAATCTTTCTTTATAATTAAACCAAAATGGGTGAATTGTTGAGACTCGTTCAGACATCTACAGGTTTGCATGAGACCAACTACCACAGGTTATCCTTGCTCACTAGCCTAGCCTAGACCTGGTATGCTTCCCCATCCCTCACTGGTCAGAGTAACTGAGCCACGTGGTCCCAGGAAAGATTTCTTGAGCCAGAAATGAACCCTGTCCTTCTCTGAACCTCATTCTAGGATGGCTCCCCTTAAATGAGACACTTTCCCACTGCTCTTGAGACAATTTCTCTTGGCTGAATACTCCAGGCCAGGCCTAGACCAACTGTTCTCTCTGCCTCAGAAGCACCGGCTCCAAGTTCTAGTCCCCATAGTGTCTCCCAAGGGTTAGCCTTTCCCATGCTTCTCTCCCTCCTCCCTGTCATCTGAGGCCACCTGGACTTAGTCCCCTCGGTTTGCCTGGAAAGCAGCAGTTGATCCATGACCCTGCTGCCTCCTTCCCCCTTTGCCTCCTCTGTGGCCGGTCATCCATTTTGCCTGCTTAGCTCTGCTTCAGTCTTGCCAGGGACCGTCTCTGAGACTTGTTTCCCCACTTGTGCAACCACTGGCACTAAGGGCTTGACTGCCCAAGCATGCAGGGAGATGCTCTCTCTCCCTCGCTGCCCAGGATTTGTAAAGAGAGTGTTAGCAGTGCCTTCCGCCACAAAACCCATTAACTTGAATGTTGCTGTCATATGGGACATGCTTGCTTTTTTCTTGCTCACTGTAGCTGCCTGCCAGAGGCACTGGGCAGCGACTTCGGGCCACAAGGAGGAAGTCCCGCCCTGCTGCCACTGCCTGATTCACAGCACCTGCCAGCAGTATGATCCTATACTGTTACCATATTTTCTTATTCTGGTCCTAGCCAAATACTTCTTTGCTAATACAAAAGTGTGCTTTTCTCTGCTTATACAGCCTGCCAAAGTTACTTAAGACTTTCCTATCCTGCCTCAATAGATTTTTACTACTGCTATTGAATTCTATTCAGCTACAACCAATCCTTATGGCTCTCAATCTTGTCAGAAGTCTGTTAATACTAACTTAAATAGTTTATAGCTGACAGAATTCTCAAAGCCTCTAACAATTGACCCAAGATGGTTTCAGAAGACTAGAACACCAGACTCCTAGAAGATACAGCCTGGATTGTATGCAATGATACAGTCACTAACAAATGCAGTGGACTAAACTGGATGCTCTGAGTCAAATGACTTGGCTAAATCAAGTAAGTCATGTCTCATGTCATGCATATCCATTCCAGAGAAAAAAAGCCTTGCGTCGTCTGTGCTTGGAAGCCAAACTGAGTTTGTCCAAGAGACTATGGAAACCATGGGAACTGTTGGCTAGTGGACTCTGTCATTTTTTAAAATAATAAATATATAGCTGGTAGATTGTTGTTTGCTCTTTTTCAGACTTCTGACTACATTTACAGCTAAGCTCTCACAGATGTAATCAGTTACCTCATTACCTAAACTCAGTTGCCATCAATTAAACGCTTCATAGTTCATCTTCTTATTATCCTACTGTCCTAAATTATCTGAGTTCCTATAAACTTGCCTAACTGTGATGAAACATTCCACTATACGATCCAGCAAAGGCTCATCTTAAAGACTGCTCATGTTGTTAACTCATGCTGTTATCTGTTTTGTAAACTTATAAGCTACAGGAAACCCACTCAGATCTACCTCTCGTGGACAAAATAGATGCCATCCAGGTAAGTACATCTGCCTAAAGTTCCCACTTACTACCTATTACAAAGGGTGGGATCCCTCTGGGTTTCGAGTGTACATCTTAAAAAATTTTCTTTTTCCCAAATGTACTTAATATTATTCCCTATATCTTGTCATGTCCAGGTGAATCCAGGACAGCTCTGGAGAAGCAACCTCCAGATACTCCATCTCCTGTCACACACACAGCTGCTTCTACTGGACTTGTTCCTTCTGGCCTGTCCTCAGATGGCTCACTCCATAGACCCTGGACAGCAGGAAACAGCCAACTCTCCTAAGACTGGACAAACATCCCCATACCTAGCTTCCCCCTAAAGACATGTCACCCCCAATGCCAGCAGGAAGTAGCCAGATATCATGACGACCCTATTCCTGCTTCGATGTCACCTCTTTCTAATTCTTCTTTTATAATTAAACCAAAATGGGGGAATGTTAGTATTCTGTCAAACTCCACCTCCATAGTTACCTGGCAACGGCCAGGTATGCTCCTCCCCACAGTTATAAAAGGGACTGTCTGGCCCCTCCTCTCCCTCTTGCCCTCTTGCTCTCTTGCTGCTGGGATTCCTGCACACCTGCAGGCTCCCCTCCCCTCTTCCCTTCCCCCCTCTTTCCACATGGTCATGGCCGGCCTCTACCTCTCTCTCTTCTCTCCCTCTCTGCTCTCTCTCTCCTCTTGCTCTTTTCCCTCTGCCCTAAATAAACTCCTTTTTGTGGAACCCTCTGGCCTGGCATTATCTGTCGAAGCTGCTATGCCTGAAATATCTAACAAATGTATATCCTTGTGCCATTATATATTGGGAATATATGATCTGATTTTTTTTTTTAATTTTGATGTTAGAAAGTTATAAAATTAAGAGCTTGCCTTGAGTCTCAGAAGAGATTTTGGACATTTAAAGCTTGAGACTGTTATAGACTATGGGGACTTTTCAAGTTGAACTGAATGCATTTCAGCAGTAAGGCATGGCTAGAAGCCTATGGGAGTGAGGGAGTGAATGTGGTGATTTGAATGAAAATGGCCTCCACAAGCTACTAAGTAGTGGCACTATTAGGAAGTAAGGCCTCATTGACATAGATGTGGCTTTGTAGGAGGAAGTGTGTGACTGATTTTGAGCTTTGACATTTTAAATTGTCAAGCCAGTTCCAGTGTTTCTGTTCATGCTGCCTCATGTTCCAGATGTACAACTCTTGGCTTCTTTCCCAGGTACCCAGGTTCTACACAGTAAAAGGAACAAAAACCCACTGTTGGAGAAATATAAATTTGTGGCACTCAAGTCAAGGTTGTGATATCACTTCTAATGAAGGACTTAGAGTATCTCAGAGAAATAGTTCTAGAATAGAGAGAGGTAGAACATGAATATTAAACATCCTATGATGTAATAAGGAAGAATAGCAAAATAACTAATGTTGCTAGGCATTGTGATGTACATCTCTAACATAGGCAGTAGGCTAACAATGGGGCTGCTTCAATTTCTAGGCCAACTTGGGATATATATAATTGGCAGGAAAAGAATGGTTATAGCATCAAGAATCACACAAATCAATAAAAATATGACCAATGAGATAATTAATAAGCACAATTAATAATGAAATATTAATTAACAATATTTAAATATCAATTAATAATAATAATAATGGATAATTAATAAATATTTTCCTGGAATTATATTTGGCAAATCTAGAGTCATTTGAGCATCAACATAATTGAAAAACATAAAGAACCACTGGTAAAATAAGAACCTACAAGTCCACAATTGTAGCAAACAAGGTATTAAATTCATATACATGTATATACACACATAAAAGGAGGCGTGTGAGCAACTTTGTTTATAATAAAATGGTAAATGATCAATAAAAGGCAATACTGGCATTGGAAAATAATTGTTTTGCAGCTACAATAATTAATATCTGATTAGTTTGTAATCATCATGGAAGGATGTTGTCATGGTTTTGAAATATCTCCCATAGATTGCCTTATTAGTTTCAAGGGAGAAGAAAATAGTAGTAACACATTAGAAACAGTTTACACCAACAATAAAAACATATGTAAATGGTATGTTGCAAGATATTAAGTTTTTGCAAAGCCTGAAAACTAGAATTTAGTTTTGAGAAAATTGTAGATAAACCTCACGTAAAGAACAGATTATATAAATGATGCACATGTACTGAGGTTCATAACAATTTATTTGTAAGTGTCCTATAACATTCATGAACAGTAAGTAGTATTATAGCCATATACCAAACAAACTGCCTTCTACAAAATCAGCAACTTGGATAAATCTCAAAAGCATTTTTCTAGGGAAAAAGGTAGACATAAAATATCATATGCTCTTTTCCCATTTATATGAAATTTTAGCAGAAATAGTAATTTGTGGAGGAGAAAAGGAGCAGATCAATGTGTCCTGGAATATAAGTAATGGTGGTACTTTCTATAAATATACGAAAATAAACTATTCTGAGGTAATAAATATGTGTTATATCTCAAATAGCTGATGGTACATGAGCGTGCATATTTAACAAAATGTATGGCATATTTATATGAAATTATTTTAAATTTTATGTTGTTGAGCACGACTCTGTTTCAGTACCTGGTAACTTCAATTCTACTCTCTGCTCCTATGAGTTTGTCTTTTTAAAGGGCACATATAAGCGATATCATTTACTAACTTTTTTTTGGTATGGCATATTTCACTTACCACAAAATTCTTATGTTATTACAAATTAAAATATCTCTTAAATTTTTAGCTGAATCCTCTTGTCATTTTTATATATCATATGTGATAACTTGAAATATTCTCTGAGACACCTTAGTTTTAAAAGAAGTATTTACATTTAAAATTAGTTAATATATTATTCAATATGTATTTTTTGGGGGAACAAGAAATAATTTGGGCATTTCAGATTCTTCATGATAAGGTGTGATGTACTTGAGGAAAAATTCTATTCATTAGAGAGACCAATGTTCTTACTTTTATTAGTTTCAAAGTTGCTGTACTCTTTTTGATAGTTATTTAACATTTTTATTTTAATTTATTGTGTGTATAGTGAGGGTTATTTATCTAGCTTATTTCAGAATTTCATGGTCCCATTGCTACTAAGTATACATGATGTATTAGTCATTTAAAATACTTGCAATATATTTTTGAAATTAAAATAACCTGTACTATATGTACTTTTCCTTATGAATTCAATAACATAAATAACTATAGGCCAGTATAGAGAATCTTCTAAACCAGTGGTTCTCAATCTATGTCCTAACTCCTTTATTGGTTTATGTATCAAATATTCTATATATGAGATATTTACATTATGATTCATAACAGTAGCAAAATTACAGTTATTAATTAGCAATGAAAATAATTTAGGGTTGGAAGGTCACCAGAAAATGAGGAACTGTTTTGAAGGGTTGCAGCATTAGGTTGAGAACCACTGTAAACTTTTGTCAAAAGTGTCTCTTTAAAAATCTTTATTTAGTTCAATGCTATCTTAAAGGTGTCTCTGACATTTTTTATTAATGAAAGATACTTTTGTGTAATATTTAATCTTAATATTGAAAATTTTGTAAGCATGTTTTAAAGACAATGATAACTTGATAACTTTCATTGGTATAATCACATTAGCAGTCTTCTCCAGTGGAAAAGAAAATATATCTGAATCTATAAATGTGGCATATCATTTTCCTTTTCATTCATTAAGTGAACGTGACTTATTCCTCCTCTCATTACATAATAATGGAATGAAACTTCTAATTTTAAGTAATATTTTCCTTACTTTTCTATTTGTTTATTATTTTCATTCCTGCAAAGTGAATTAAAGTTGAATGCTGAAGAAAAAATGTGAATTCTCACTGTAAAAAATAATAAGGAAATGCTGTTTTACCTTTTTATCCTCACCTAGGTAGGATGATTTCATTGATGACACAAAATAAAGATTTCCAAATTGAATCTGACAGTATTTTGTGTCTATACAGATGAGATCTGAGATCTTATCAAGAGTTAACTACAATTAGATATTCTAGACTAGTGTTTTCAACTTTCCTAATGCTGCAATTCTTTAATACAGTTCCCCATGTTGTAATGACCCCTAACAAAATTCATTGCTACATTATAACTGTAATTTTGCTACTGTTATGAATTGTAATATAAATACTGATATGCAATATAGCTGATATGTGACTGAAAGGGCCATGATCCACAGTTTGAGAACCACAGGACTAGATGTCGACTCTGTAGCCATCTCCTTTTTATTTACTTTTAGCAATTTTTTCTTAATGACTTAAATTGGTTTAGGATGCAAACCAAAATATGTGTGTGTTTGTGAATCTTTCCCCTCATATACACACAAACACACACACACACGTATACATACTCAGTTATTGAAGGAGTCAGGAAAAGTATGGGTTAAAATTTTGTTATGTTTTCATAATACTAAATATATAAGACTCTAGAATCCCACTTAAGTAACAGGAAGTGATTTAATAAGCATAACTCCTCCTATACATTGTGAGAAATGTACACCCAACTGTGATGTTTGTCTTCAACAATTTACAAATGACTTTAATCTGACCAATGGTAGTAGGGAGAACATAATGTTTAGAATAAAAAAAAATGAAACAAAACAGAAGCAGCTGGTACTATTGTACATGCTTCAGATCACAAGAAAATGAGAGAATATCCTGTTACTAAAATATACAGAAGGTCTTGATTGAACCTTACAAAATTCGGAGTTGATGTTTTTGATGGCTTTCATTTCTTTTTCCATATTGTGATGGGATCTAATACTTATGAATTTGAAGTTTTTTCACTCTTAGAAATTCTTGAGATTTAGGAAAGCATGTGAGACTGTTAGAGAGACAAAAACAAACAAGATGGCAATGATTAGAACTATAAACAGTTATGGTTCTCTGACCTTCTCATTTAGTGAAACACAGATGTCACATTTGAAACAGACTTTCTCGGGTTATGTATTTGAGAATGAACACTAGCAATTGCAGTGAATTTAATTTACCTGATTTTGATTAGAAATGCGTAGCATTTTCAAAGTTTATGAGAAAACACAGGAAGAAGCAACTGTCCAATCATTCTTATTTCATAGACATAGAGAAGAAAATTACTTAAATTAAAACCCAAGTCCAATCTGCAACCTCCCAGTAGTTTTCTTACTGTGGCACTTCAACCCGTCTGAGAAAGTAAAGTGATGTTTGTTAAGCACTGACGATTATAAACCATAAAAGCCACCAGACACATTGGTGGTTTGGGATTTTTTAAGAAAGATAAACAGAAAAAAATAAGAAAAGGCACAAAAGAATTGATAGTTTAGCATCAGTTCTTGACAGACTTTAAATGCAGATTGTCATTTCTCCACACTCAATTAAAATGGATTAAATTTAGCTGGTTGATTATTCCTAGGCCAGAATGCTGACAGGAAATGTTAAAGAAACAAAACAAATCCCGGGAATAAAGTTAGATTTACTGAGTAAGGTCACAAAAGTGTTACTTAGTCCTAACTCTACATTTATTATCACATGGAGAGTTGTTAATACCTGGAAATCAACTTTAAAAAACAATAAACAAAATCTGTATATCCAGGGATGGTCATGGGCACATGTAAGTTAGAGGGGAAACCACTGAATTAAGCTACCATATGACTCTTCCATAGTATATTGCAATGGGGAAATTCACAACTAAGGAATCTTGAATGGCTGAGAAGCACTTAAACAAATATTCAAAGTTGTAAGTCATCAGAAATGCAAATCAAAACTACCCTTAGATTACGCCTTATACCAATCAGAATGGCTAAGACTAAAACCTCAGGTGACAGCACATGTTGGCTTGGCAAGGATGTGGAGAAAGAGGAACACTTCTTCACTGGTGGTCAAATTTCAAACTGGTAAAACTACTCTGGAAATCAATCTGGAGGTTCCTCAAAAAATTGGAAATAGATCTGAAGAGCGAGCTATACCACTCTCTGGCATATACCCAATATATTCCCTACCATGCTACAGGGATACATGTTCTATTAGGTTGATAGTAGTCTTATTTTTGATAGTCTGAATCTGGAAACAATCCAGATGTCCCACAATGGAAGAATTGATAAAGAAAATGTGGTTCATTTACACAATGCAGTACTACTCACCTATTAAGTATGAGGACATGATAAGTTTTGCAACAAATATATGGAACAAAAAAATATCATCCTGAGTGAGATAACTCAAATCACAAAGGACATGCATGATATGTATTCATTGATAAGTGAATATTAGCCAAAAAAGTACAAAATACCTAGGATACAATGCACAAAACTCAAGAAAGTTAACAAGTTGAAGGGCCCAAGTGAGGATGCTTCAGTCCCACTTGGGATGGAGAAGAAAGCAATTATGGGAGGCAGAGGGAGAGAGGGACCTGAGTGGGAGAGGTCAGGGGAAAGGGAAAAGAGGAACATGGTTAGGAATTGGGAGTGGGGAGCAGAAGAGAAGCCCTGAGGGCTAGAAGAATGGAAATATGCAACTTCTGAGGGTGGTGGGGTGGTGGAAGGTGGACCCTCTAGAATATACCAGAGACCTTGGAAGTGAGAGACTCTCAGGATTCAAAGGGAGTTACCTTTAATGAAATACCTAACAGTGAGGAGAGGCAACTTTTAGCATCCACCTTCAGCAGAAAGACAGGGCCTCAGGTGGAGGGATGGGGTTTCGATCCAACAATCAAACACTCTGACACAGAATTGTTCCTCTCTGAAAACACTATAGGGACAAAAATGGAGAAGAGATTGAGGGAAAGGAGGTCCAGTCACCAGTTCAACTTGGGCTCCATCTCAAGGGGAGACTCCAAGCTTGACACTATTACTGATGCTATGGTGTGCTTACAGACAGGAGCCTGTGGCTGTCCTTTGAGAGGCCCAACAAGAAGCTGACTAAGACAAATGCAGATACTTGCACCCAATGCATCTGGTTGAATTAGGGAAAGGCTAGAAGAAGCTGAGGAGGAGGGTGACCCCATAGGAAGACCAGCCATCTCAATTAACCAGGATCCCTGAGATCTCTCAGACACTGAGCCACCAATCAGGCAGCATAAACTAACTGAAATGAGGCCCCCAACACATATATAGCAGAGAACTGCTTGGTCTGGCTTCAGTGAGAGAAGAGGAATGTAACCCTGAAGAGATTTGAGGCCCCAAGGGAGTGGGGAGGCCTGGCAGGGGTGGAGTGAGGGGTAGACATATCTGCTTGGATTCATGGTAGAGGAGTAATGAGATGAGGAACTGTGGGAAAGCAGACTGGGAGTGAGGGTTACAACTGGACTGTTGGAAAAATAAAAGTAATAAATAAACAAAAGTAAGATCCTATCTTCAATCTTTGTTCTGTAACAAAATTCAAATAAATTCAATAGTACAAATTTGCAGTCAATATCAAAGCTAGTAGAATATAAGTATAATTAGCTGAAATGTGATATTTTTACATGAAAGACATCTTTAAAACATGTTTTAGTGGAAATCATTAAGTGAGTAAATATAATAAATATACTTGCCGTATTAAAAACGTCAGACAAAATTTAAAAACTTGGATAAATGAAAGCACAAAGGAAACATGAAATTAAGTGATACTGGTTCTTGTAACCCATTTACAAAAAGGCTGTTATCAAGACAAAAGGACCATTGGCTCTAAATCTCCTTGAGAATACAAATATAAAATAAGAAAGCCTACATCCCCAAATAAGTTCTGGGAGTCCTATTCCCTATAGATTCTGGGAAATAGTGTGAGTACTGAGTTAACAGCCTAGAATTCATGTTCACTTCCTAACTGCCTCACTCCTACAAGTTTAGAGTCTTGATTTTTTTTTTTTTTTATATTTACACTTTAGATATATAAGCTCAGGTTAAATGACTACTGGTCTGTCAAAAGAGCAGGAAAAGAAAAAAAAGTTCATTTAATTAAAACATTTCTAGTTTATTGTTGTTGATATTGTTCAAGTTGCTATTCTTTAAGAGAAAGCAGTTTCCATATGGTCTACCTCAACTCTTATTGGTTTTCAGGTATGTAAATCAAGTTACAGATTCAGGCTTGGTGGTACACACCTTTAATCTGGACCACATCTTCTGTTAGATGCTTACATAAGGCCATTGGTAGAAGGAAGACTCACTCTTCTTTGTCTGCTTTCATTTACTTGCCAGCACATCTGCTGAACCTATTTCTTCAGGATTCTAGCTTATACAGAAGAATAGGTGAAACAACAAACTTTGTGGACTGAACAACTACTAGATTTTTGGACTTCCCATTCACAGCTGCCCATCGTTGGGTGAGTTGGACCACAGACTCTAAGTCATTACAATAAATTCCCTTAATATATAGATAGAGTCATTTTATAAGTTGTCTGACTTTAGAGAATCCTGAATAATACAGAAGTAATACATAAAGAGAAACATTTTAGACAAATGAAATAGCACTGAAATCCCATGAGTCAAGCCACAGCATAAACTGTGTCCTAAGTAGGTATCCTTTTTTGTTGTTTTTGTTGTATTCTGTTCTTGTATGGTTATTGTTAATTAATTAATTAATTGTTAGTTAATTAATTTCTTTACATCCACAATATTATTCTCCACTCTGGTCTCTTCCTCACCAAATCCTTTTGTGCTATCACCCTCCTCTTTTACTCTGGGAGTTCAGGACCCTCCCTGTGTATCTTCCAACCTGGCACATCAAGTCTCTGCCATATTAGGCACATTCTCTCCCATTGAGGCCAGACAGGGCAGCCATCAAGATTGTACTGCCTACCTGCTACATATGTGCTAGGGACCTCATTCTAGTCCGTGTATGTTCTTTGGTAGGTGATTCTATGAGGTGCCAGGTATCTCTGACCTCCATATAATGTTTGGCTGTTTGCTTCTGTTTCTGTCTGCAGCCAGCTATAGCCTCTCAGAGGACAGTTATGCTAGGCATCTGTCTGCAAGCATAACAGGGTATCATTAATAGTGCCAGGGGTTGGTGTTTGCCCATGGAATGAGTTTTGAGTTGGGCTGGTTATTGTTTGGCCTATCCCTCAGTCTCTGCTCCACCCCTACATTTCTTTTAGACAGGTCAAAGTTTGGGTAAAAAGTTCTGTGAGTGAGTTGATGACCCTATCCTTTCATTGGGGACCCTGATGGATAGAGAAGATGACCACATCAGGTTCTTTATCTATCACCCTGTGCAAAACTAAAGTCTAAATGGATCAAGGACTTAAACATAAAACTAGGTATACTAAATCTAATAGAGGAGAAAGTGGGAAAGAGTTTTGAATGCATTGGTACAGGGGAAAATTTCCTGAACAGAACACCTGTGGGCTCAGGCCATGAGATCAACAATTGATAAATGAAATCTCATGAATCTGAAAATCTTCTGGAAGGCAAAGGACACTATCAATAGGACAAAATGGCAGCCTACAGATTTGGAAAATACCTTCACTATCCCTACATCTTACAAAGGGATAATATCCAATCCACGACACCATTAGTTACAATCCTGTTATGCTTGCAGACAGGAGCCTATAATAATTGTTCTCTGAAAGGCTTCACCCAGAAGTCAATGGATGCAGAGACCCACAGCCGAACATTAGATGTAGCTCATGGAGTCTTCTGGAAATGTTGGGGGATGGGTTGAGGTATTCAAATAGGACAGAGCTTCTAAGGAACTACCTATATTGTAAACTATCCTGGATGTTGTGGGCTCTGAGAGAACCCACTAACTGAAGAGCAGGCATGGGCTGGACTTAGACCTCCTGCACACCTGGAGCAGATGTAGCAGATGTACAGCTTGGTCTTCATGTGGGACCCACAACAACTGGAGTTGTGGCTATTCATGAGTTTGTTGCTTCCTGTGGATTCTGTTCCCCTCACTGGGCTGCCCTGTGGGCGAGGATTCACCTAATCATGCAGTGACTTGATGTGACAGGGTAGGGGTAGAGATGGTGGTTCAGTAGTTGGGTGCTGAGATGGTGAGACACATAGGAAGCTTCTTCTCAGAGGAAAATAGGTGGGAAGAATGGGGGGAGATCTGTGTGAGGGCATACTGGGAATAGAGTGGAGGCTTATATTGGAATATAAATAGATAATTTTTTAAAAAGTAATCTTTTTTGGATTTCCTTTGTCAATGGATGATTGTTAGAGAATTAGGAAAAGTAAAATGCTAGAATGCTTCTTTAAAACTTGACAGTAAAACTTATAAGTCAATACACTATTGTATGATATTAGAAAGAGAAAAAATGTCAATAAGATACTTGCTAATAAATCATATAACTGTGACTTTGTTTGGCTGATGTGTGCTGCCAAGAGAAGCTAACCAGAACCACATGAATGATTAAAGAATTTCATACAAATTTCACAACATTCTTAGAATGTATTTGCTACAGTATTGCAGTGATGAGACGGCAAACAAATGATAGAACTCTGATAACAGGTTACTGAAGGAAGTTTTAAGAGAGACATATGCAGTTAATACCCTCATATATTTTGACTGTACTTACAGAGTTACTGATATGTACTGAATACACTTTGCTAGGAAAAAATGACATTCAGCTCCTAGATTAAAGTTGTGAAAACTATGGGCTGTACAATAGGTTTGATTACTGAATAATTCTAAAAGAGGCCTATATATTGTGCTCTACTAGTTTCAGGTTTGGTCATGTGATTTGCTTTGGCCAAAGGATTCTGTCATTTTTTTTTTCACACAAAGTTTTAAGAGTGAATTTGCTGGTCCTTGTACATTCTTATTTCTGATGCCTAAATATAAGATAGAGTAACAACTGTTCTTCAATGAGTATGTGGTGTGACTGAGGGCCAGAGACAGAGACAATTCAGACTCTGGCAGGATTTGTATCAGAGATCCTTCTGCCTCAGCCTGATGAGTACTGAGACTAGAGGCCTGTGCATTCCTAACTTTTCTACATTTTATTTTACTTAGGTTAACAAGCTTAAACACTATTGGAGTGCTGCCATCCATATGGTTTATTTTGTTTAATAAGTGTTGCAGACCCACATCACTCTGGTCTTCTAAGTCTCCCAGGAGGTCTGCACTAACCATGGACACAGGTGAGACCCCCATAGAGCCCAGAAGACATGGGCACTGCCCCACCCTGCCAGAGCATTATCCCCCTTCCAGTCTCAACATTCACCTGCACTTTGAGATTGACAAGACACAAACCCACCCCACAACTCCACCTGTCTCCCAGGAGACATGCTTTACCTCAGAACAAACATTCGTACCTGCCTCCTTGGAGGCATGTTCCAAATTGGGACACCCAGGCCATTCAACACCATAGATACATAGGTGACTAAAAGTAAGTGCAAGAGTATAATCAACAGAAGACAATACAACCAGGAACATTCAGAATTTATCTCTCCTTCTACAGCAAGCCCTGGATATCCTAACACACATGAAGAGCATGATTGTGATGTTAAATCCCATTTCATGAAGATGATAGTGCCCTTTAAAGAGGATATAAATAATTCCCTTAAAGAAATATAGGAAAAAACAGTCAAACAGCTAGAAGCCCTTAAAGACATAAAGGAAAATACTATTAAGCAGGTGAAGAAAATAAATAAAATTGTGGAAGACCTGAAAATGGAAATAGAAACAATGAAAAAAACACAAACAGGAAATCCTGGAGTTAGAAATCTTAGGGAAGAGAACAGGAATAACAGATGCAAGCATCACCAACACAATATAGGAAAAGGAATAAAGAATCTCAGGTACAGAAGATGCAATAAAAGAAACTGATATATCACTCAAAAAATATCAAATGTATAAAAATTCTTTTCTCAAACATCCAGGAAATTTGGAAAACTATGAAAAAAAACAAATCTAAGAGAAAGAATAGAATAGGGTGAAGGTTCCCCGTTCAAAGGCTAGAAGACATTTTCAACAAAATCATAGAGGAAAACTTCCTTAACCTAAAGAAAGAGATGATTATAAACATATAAGAAGCTTACAGAACACCAAATAGATTTGACCAGAAAAAAAGATCCCTTGCCACATAGTCAAAACACAAAATGTAGAGAACAAAGAAAGAATATTAAAAGCTGCAACGGAAAAAAGCCAAGTAACATAAAGGCAGACCTATCAGACTTATACTTGACTTCTCAACTCTAAGAGCCATAAAATCTGAAACTACTATGCCCAGCAAAACTCTCACTTACCATTGATGGAGAAGCCAAGAAATTCCATGACAAATTAAAATTTAAACAAGATCTTTCTAGTAATCCAGCCATATAGAGGATACTAGAAGGAAAGCTCCAATACAAGGAGAGTAGCTACACCCAAGAAAACACAAGAAACTAATCATCTCACAGCAAATCCAAAAGAAGAAAATCATACACACACACACACACACACACACACACTACCACCTTGATCAACAAAATAACAGCCATTGGTCATTAATATCTCTCAACATCAATGTAATCAATTCAATAGTAAAATGACACAGGCTAATAGACTGGATACATAAACAGAATCCCTCATTTTGCTGCATAGTGAACACAAATGTGAAAGGCTATGGCACACTCCTGAAGAAATGTTTCCCTAAAGCAGACACAAGAGAGAGGTTCTGTTGAAGCACACAAGTGAAAGGCCACATTATTAGCATTCTTTCTGGGTTCTGCCCCACAGTTACTTGGCAACAGCCTGGCTTATTATAAAAGGGGTTATTTGCCCCCCTCTTTGCCCTCTTACTTTCTTACTCCTCTTAGTCTCTTACTTTCTGCTCCTTCTCTCCCTGCCCCTTCTCCCTCTCTCCCTATCCCAATTCCTACTCTCTCTCTCTCCATGTGACTGGCCTTCCCTCTCTTCTTCCCCCCTTCTCTTTCTATCTTTTTTTTTAATCTCTAATCCCTTCTCAACTCCCTTTCCCATGCCCTTAATAAACCACAGCATGGGCCAGCAGAGGCACCCCCTTCCACCTCAACATACCTGGCTCTACAAAACATATCTTTGGTTCTTTTTTCTTTTTGTAAAACACAACACATGTGATGAAGGATTCTTTGCTAATAACATGCATCTATTGATCCTCCTTACTGTTGAATTAAATATTTAAAAATTGGCCACCAGTCATGCTGACTATCTAAGCTGCAGCAGCTCTGCCTAGCTCAGCTGCCATGATCCATGGCCAGAAGCCACATGTGCACAGCAGCTAGAACCGGCCAGCCAGAAACACCAGCCCTGCCACCCACAAGATGCCAGTGTGGGAGATGACTCTGCCAATCTTCCATGCTGTCTCCGTAAGGCTGGGCATGCCCAGACCATCCTGGCATCCACACTGGCCCAGTAGAAAGATGAGACTCTAATGCTTAAAGATTAATCAAAGGCTTATATATTTGGTAATGATCAGTAACAAGATACCCATATAATCAGAAGTATAACCCAATACCCAACCTAAATATACCAACTACCTTTGACTGCTACAGACACATGAACATCTGCCTCCATCTCCCCGCCTCTCTCCCTCTCTCCCTCTCCTAGCTTCTCCTCTTCCTTTTCCTCTTCTTCTTTCACTCCTCCTCTTCCTCTCCTTACTCCTCCCACTTTAGCTCCTCCTACACCTTTCATTGCATAGTTGAGCTGCATTTTTTGGTACTCTAAAGAGAGAAACACTCCCAAAAACTTCTGATGTTGTACTCCAGTTGCTTGCCATTTCTGCAGACTTGGGCTGATTGGATGCATGTGCTGAGGTAAGCCATGTGGAGGACACATGATATTTGGATAGTACTCCATGGAAAGAGAGAGAGATGAGAGAGATGGGAGAGGGAGGGAGAGAGAGAGAGTGAGAGAGAGAGAGAGCGAGAATGAGAGAGAGAGAGAGAGAGAGAGAGTGAGAGAGAGAGAGCGAGAATGAGAGAGAGAGAGAGAGAGAGAGAGAGAGAGAGAGAGAGAGAGAGAGAGAGAGAGAGAGAGAGAGAGAAAGCTTGGGTTCCTAGTGCAGCTCACTGTACAACTCTTGTGGGTTAATCTTCTTCACTGATTTTTGTTTCTGTGAGTAAGGCACAGTCAAGAATTTCTCCTGGTATTGCTCCTGGTCCCTCCTGCTGACTCGAGCCTTGGCTGTGGCCTGGCTGTTTCTGTCAGTGTCACCACTGTCACTAACCTGACTCTACGGAACTGGACTGTTGGTCTACCCATGAAGTGTTTGCTTGCTTGTTGGTAGAGCTGCTGCTGCCTGCTAACCTGTGTACTGAACTGCCAATTTCCAGACAACACAGACGAGAGTTGCTCTAAAGAATCTTTCCAAAAGGTCTACTTCCCCTGTATCCTTTCTTTCCCACTATCTCTGGTGAGTGGTAAGCTAACAGGGAGTTTACAGTATTTAATAAACATCATTAAAATTTTTTTTGAAAAATTTAGAGTTACATCTTCATCTTCATCTACCTGGAAATGTTCTTCTCTAGTAGCAATGTGTTATCTTTTTATGTCACTTGGGTGTCTGCACCAGCATCACCTTTCAAGAAAATTCTTGGCTGAATATACCATTAAAAGAAAGCAATCTCTATCCTCTCTGTTTCCCAACCATTCTTTTTTTTTCCCCTTTGAATAATATACTTACACCACCATCTCCTTTTCTTTAAATAGTACTATTTGTTTGATTTATAATTATCAAAAGTCTTTATAAATAAGAATGAAATTTCCATGACAGTAACATTTTTCTTAAGGGCTTCATCTCCAACACTGAGTAGATTGGCAGGCACATGATAGGAATTCAATTAAAACATTGATTTTAAAAAAATAGTCATCCAGTAGTTTTGTGTTTCCTAGTGTACCTAATAATTTCAAATAAGGAATATTCATGGAGTTAATTGCATGTGCATTTATCCATCACTTATTATAATATAAAATTTGTGGAACACAAATTGTGTCATTCCTATCAAACTTGTGGGACCTCGAAAGGATAGCTTGGTTCTTGGTGTGGTACAGGCCTTTAACCCCAACCCCAATGGGGCAATGGCAGGTGTTCGGCTGCACACCCCAGAACCCAGGGTCCTGACACATGGTCTAAGATCTCCATTGACCTGCAACTTGCAGTCACATAGGGCAATACAGCTCCTCCCAAAGAGGTGTCACCTAACATAGGTAGAGGGCAGTGACTACAGGCTTCAGCCTCAAGAGATTTCCATATTCATGAGATACCTAAAGGCCAGAGGGTGTAACTAATTAAGTATTCTTTCCCAGAACCTACTTCCTTCTCCCTTCCTATTTAAGTGAGGCCTGCCCTGACTTAAGTGGGAGTACATCCAGACCATCTATCACTGCCATGTAAATATAGCTCTTGGAACCCCGGACTTCCTCAAGTCATTGGGGCCTGCCTTAGTAGAAAGCTTCTCTGCGTTTTCTGCTGCAGGGCCCTGCATCTTTAAACAAGCAGTCTTTCAGCCAAGCCAGTATAACAAGTGAGCACTTCCCAGGAGGCTCAGTCAGGGCCTCCCTCGTTTCTCTCTGCTGCTGGCCAGTCATTCGCTCATATGTCTCTGTTCTGCCAGGCCTCCCAGCTGCATCTGAGAGTCCTCAAATGGATGCCAGTTGGTCCCTGGCTGCCTCCCAGCTTGGGTATCTCCACTTAAGAGCCCTGTGCCCATGCGGAACCTCAAACTGAATGAGGACTCCCCACACCAGGTGGGTCCCCAGCCACTTCTCACAATACAACGCCTGCCCAGGGCTGTGCACAGAACCGATTCAGCCGAACTTCCCTTGTGTGCTTCTGCTTCTCCCTGTGGGCAGCGCCTCCTTGAGCCACTCAGGGCAGAAGATAAGTGGGATCCACAACACAACAAAGAATCCAAGCCATTGTTCCTTCACAAACTGAATTTGGATTTGATAGACTAATTGCACAAAAGTGTTGTTATTTACTATTAGAGAAGTTAGAAATCCTTTCAATACATTTTAAGTAAAGCTTTGAGGAACTGAAATTACAAAATTATAGTTTTAAAGCTAAGGCTGAGCTTGTAGGACTGTTGTTGAGTGATAGAATATATATATGGTTGGTAAGAAAGGTACCACAGGTTCAATCCCCAGAATCACAACTACACACCAAAATTAAATAAATCAAAGGAAGAGAAATTAGTGAATATGATATACTCTAGGTACTCAAATTAGTTAATATTGTTATTGTAAGAAGTGTACTAGCTAATAAATTTTCAGCATGTATTCTTAGAAATGTTCTCTTAAAAATGTTACAAGAACAAAATATGCAGAAATGCTGAAAAAAGAGTTACATAAGAGGCAGAATTCAAGTATTTGAAAAGTAATGATTTTTACAAGGAAATAAGAAAGGTATTCTGGAAGCATTGAAATCAATATAGAGAAATGTTACTTGTGCAGTAATATGATAAGAAAAAATGTTGAAATTTACATTAAAAGATAACTTAATCTTCAGCCTTAAATTCTTTCCATAGCCTCAAGATTATTGGTGGAATAGTAAGACAAGCTTTTAATCAATTTAGTAAAAATATATAATTATTTGAGATAATTATATAAACACATACATGCACAAAGCCATAAATACACAAACACACTTTTTAAGTGTTTTAAATCATATTATTTTCAAAGAAAAAATAATCTTACGTGTCTTCTTTAGGGTGTTTACTATTGTGACAAAACACCAAAACTAAAAATAATATTAGAATGGAAGGATTTATTTCATCACACTTTTCCACGTCATATCTACCATCAGAGGGTATATAGGAGGCTAGAACTGAAGCAGAATCCATGGAGGAATACTACTTACTGGCTTGTTCCTCATGGTTTGCTGAGACTGAATTCTTATAGCAAACAGGAACATCAACTCAGGGGTGGCAACCCAGGGTAGGGTTTGACCTACAAACATACATAAAGGCAAATCTTATGGAGGTATTTTCTCAGCTGAAGTTCCCTTTCCCCCAATATATCTAGGTTTGTGTCAACTTAATAAAAACAGCTAGCATATTCGATGTCATAATTTATAAATAAATTAGACTCTATGCTAGACTATAGAAACAATTATCCTCTTGCCAAGAGAAAGGGAGAGACGATATGAAGTCAGAATGGAGATTATTGAGACACACTCTATTTTAAAGGAGATACCTTTTCAGTGACAGCAGTATGTGAGATTGTATTTCCTTAAAGAAAAAACCAAAAGAAAAATTATCCCCTGCTGGTTAGAGCCAGCAGCTGACTCAGACAGATACAGACATCCAGAGCCAAACAGTGGATGGAGCTTGAGGACTCTTATAGAAGAATAGGTGGAAGGATTGTGGGCCCTAAGGAGATAGGAACTGCACAGGAAGATCAACAGAGTAAACGAACCTGA